>BQKN01061057.1:0-14587 GCA_022839385.1 Asparagus kiusianus | reverse complement strand
GGGTTATGAAGGAAGAACCGATACCCCTCACGCGGGGGTTAAGGTTTCAGACTTGTTTTGCTTTAGCCAATTCAAGTCTTCTGATATATCGGGGCGATATCGTGTCGTCTTACACCTCACAGGTCGGTATATATTATCACGGTATCTACGTGATGATACGTACCGTCCTCTTGGTGTAGGACGCTCGAAATCGTCACTCCGGTTATCCCGCGAGTAATCTTATGACATGAATTTTCTGATTCCATTTTCATGCTCTGTTGCAGTCAATTTTCCCGGGGGTAGTCTCCCTCACCATGCCCCTACCGGTTGCAGCAAGGAAGTGTTCTCTTCAGCTTCCGCTAGGCAGATCTTCGATCCCCTTCCGCAGTTCGGACATGATCGTTCAGACGAGTTCCGTCGGCTGATAAAGGAGGGAGGGCGTCACTGTTTACGCCAACTTATCACTGATGCTCCCCTCACCGCAGATGCCACTTCTACTGAGGCTTTAAAGAAGCCAGATTTCCTGTTCGGGGATCGCACCGAGGATCCTGCCGTGCTGACTCTTGCTGAGGAGCATTGGCTAACCCTTGACGAGGGAGCTCTTTTCTATATTCCTTCCATTCCGCGCCAGTGTTCTTTTACTCTCTTGGAGAGACAGGCTGTGGGGCGACAGATGTCCTGGTTTCTTACCAATGCTGCTGTCCACATCCAGTGCGGATACATTTCTCATCATAAGAGTCCCGGTTCTCTGGGATACCAATCCATTTGCGGTCTTCGCCCCGGGATCATGGGTCTCGACACCGCGCCTCCAGGCGAGGTGTCGGCGGCCGCTCTTACCGTGAAGAACCGTCTAGCTCAGCTTGGAAGACAGCTACCTCCACTGGATTACCGATGCTACGGTTGGGCTTCCTCGCCGGGCAAGGGGTGGTGGACCCGTATGACCGGCTATGTTCTGGGAAGGTGGGAGAGGGATCTGAAGGATAGTGGGTTATATGCGCCCATACGAGCTACCATGTACGGGATCCCAGTCAGTTGCCGCCACTTTTTGGCACTGTTAGAGACATACATGCCTGATAGCAACACTTTCCTCACAAGCGGCGGGGAACTAGGGCTGGCTCTTCATGAGATGCACCAGGTTTCGGGCCTTCCGATGGGGGATTGCCCGTATCAGGAGTACTTTCCCTCCAACCAGCAGTTGGCTTTGCTAAAGAAAGATAGCCCTGATATGTATGACACGCTTTGGGATCTCACATGTCACTATCATACCTCACTGCTCCAAACTTCTGCTCCAGCTAAGACGAAGAAGAAGATCAGCTTGAAGCAGTTCGCCGTTTACTTATTTCAAAACCTGGAGGGTGATTTCGTTGGACCTATCCGTGAGTTGGATGTCTTGGACTTCACCACTATTAACGAGCTGATGGAGAAGAATGAAACTCAGTCTTATACTATTGCCAGCGCCGAGGGAGCTTTTCCTGCCGGGACCACGTTCCGTTCTTTCCTCCGTCGTGCGCAGAAATCTATAGAGCCTCGGTCTCTGTTGGCCGGCTACCTCGCACTCTGGTTGAAGAAGTGCGTTGTGCCATACCAGTCTTCGGATGACTTACCAGTCGAGGTGCTCTTCCCGGCAGTCCAGCTAGCCTATGGGCGGGAGTTGTCCTTGCTTCCAGCGATGGTGGCCAGCATTCATTGCGGGCTCAGGGGTGTAGTTCGTGTTCTTACCCACGTGGGTTCTAAGCCCTCGACCGAGCTTACCTGCCCGAAGGTTGAGCTGCCTTATGCTTATTTGATGGCATGGTTCGTTCTTCACCGGCCTGATATGATGTCAGCTCCCCGCACCGTTGACACCCCTGTTCCTTTCCTACAACTGTTGGAGAGGAGCAGGTGGCTTGGGAAGAAATTTGAAGATGTACAACAAGAACTTCAAGTTCGTCGGAACTGGGAGCTCTTCAAGTGCTTTCCTCAATTTTCTGGACGCTATAGCGAGGAGTTGACTGATGTGGAGAAACCCCGAACTAACCGGACTGCTCTCGACGTCGGTTGCTTCCGATGGCTGGTAAACATCCGCATCGGGTATCTTGTCCTTCGGGTGAAGAACCGTTGCCATATTGAGCCTTACCTTCCCTGCCGTTTCGCACGTCAGTTCGGCTACGACCAACTATATGTTGGGAATCCGAGCCGTGGTTTACAGGTTAAGGGAGGGCTTGTCGACGGTATACGAGCGTGGTTATGGACCATGGTTGGTTGCACTGGGGCTCAGTTTGCTCTCCCCTCGTATAAGCGCAAACCGATGATCACCTTCCTTAGCTGCAAGTGGTTCCTTTCTGCCTATGAATCCATAGGTGTGAAGAGTCTTTCGGAGTTAGAGTCTGAGCACTTGGTTCAGGCTGCTATGACGGCTGCTCAGAGGCAGGGGAAGAGGCCTGCTCAATCTCCTCCTTCAAGCAGAATTGATGGAGAACACCTTCCTGCGGATGGCGATGAAGCTTGCGAGGAGGAAATGGGCATAGACACCGACCAAGTAGAACTTGATGCAGGTTTGTCATGCTTCTTGATTCCCTTCTCTTCCACTTCGGTACGTGAAATAATCCTTGTTGTTTCAGGTGGTTCGGCCGATGACCATGAAACTCTTGCCTCACGTCGTGCGAAATCCAAATTTGGTGGACCAACTTCACACAATCGTCCCGTCGGTTCCCAGAGGGGTGGTCCTTTGAAGAGGAAGAAAATGGCCTATAGACCTCCTGTTGACCAACGCTCTCATGGAGTAGATTCCGGAGGCTCTGCCGACCGGGAGGAAGGTAACCTTCCGTCATTTTATTGTTTTAGCATGATCTTCCTTCTGGAATTCGTAACCATGCCTTATGTCTCAGGGTTCCTTGAAGAGGGTGAACTTCCATTGCCTCCTGCATCCCCTGGTCCGGATAACATGGATTGCTTCGTGCAGCAGATGTGCGATGCACTTCATGACGGTTCTCTGGGCATCGATTTGAACATTGATCTTGGGCCAGAGTATAGCGTCGAGCCCACCGCTCCTTACTCAGGTATACCTGCATCCTGATAATGTATCTTTTGATCATGGGGAAAGAGAACTTGACTGAGGATGAATCTTTCCGTGATGTAGGTTTTGAAGACCAGGGGAATGCCTCTGCGCCGAGCTTCTGCGGTCCTGATGCTGGGCTGCTAGTTGATATGCTGGCTGAACAAGCCGCCAGCGGAACTGCGGGACCGCCCTTTACGAGCGATACACTCACAGGTACGTCATCAGCCACAAGGACTGATTCTCCTTTGACCACCGATCCTCCCCGTGTTGCAGAAGGTGATGGACTTGCGGGTATGCCGATGATCTTATCACCCTAATTTTCTTCATTTGCCTAAACTTCCGTTTTGACTAATAAAGAGGTATAACTGTAGGACCAGGCATTGTGCCTGATGCTGCTACAGTTTCCGGGGCTGATAGTTTGCCTGAGAGCCATATCTCTTTGCCACAGCCGAGAGATACGACTGATTTGCCTGCAGGGGTCGATGCGCCCTTCATGGCTAACCCTGCTGTTATCTCAAAGTCTGCCGTGCCTCCACCCGAGGGAAGTTCCGCCAGTACAGGTATACTTCGAATTTCCTCTCGGGTTTCCTTATCGTATTTGATAATCTCTTGACTTCCCCATTGTTGTTTGCAGGAGCTCGATCATCTCTACATGAGTATGTTCGCGTCCTTTTGGCTGGTACCGATCCTGAGAAAGAGATTTTTCGCGCGGACCTCAACTTCTTCACCGCCTTTTATAATGGCATGATTGAGAAACTTCTTCTCCGAGGATACTGCTTTGACCAGTTCAGGCGTTCCTTTTCTCGCCACATGCTGATGATGAGGGAAGAAGGATACCCAGAGTTGGCTGATTCCTTCACTGCTGATTTTACTGCTCTGGAGTCAGAGGTTCAAGAATTGAGGGATTTGAAGGCTGGTGGAGCTTCTTCTTTCATGTCCTCTCAGATGGAGGATAGAATAACTCAATGGCGTGACTTGAGATTTTCCATTAGCAGCGAGCTCCGTTCACGCGAGCACTCTGTTGCACAGCTGATGGCCAACCTGGCGAAGAAGGACACCAGCAAAGGCGAGTTACTCAGCTCCCTAGAGTCCACTCGTGCAGAGATAGCTAGGCTGAAGGAGGCCTTGGGACGTGCCGAAGAGTCTGCTGCCATAATCACCGAGGACTTGGTTGGATTGGAGCGTTCTCGTGAGTGGACGCTCGACAAGCTGGGATCAACACAAGAGGGATTGATGAAGCTGCGAACTGAAGCCGCTGAGGTTTTGAGCAATTCCGAGGATTCTGTTCGAGCTCGCGTGCAGGCAGAGTTTGAGCAGAGTTATATGGACAGGCTCTCCGGTTTAGAGTCTCACATTCTTAGTCGTCAGTTGCCTTCGGGTTGACGAACTTGTTGTTGTATGCTTTTATCTTGATCTTTTATGAGAGACTCCTTATTTGCTTCTTTTTACATGATGTTTCTTGATATGCCGTGGTGTCTTCTTTAATCGGTGAAAGACTAAACCGGCTATACGTGTTAGGTATAGACTTTGGGATTATTGGCCAACCCCCAGCCCTCAACGGGTTTGACGTGCCTTTACCGACTACCGTTTGTGTCGGGCTAGCATGCGGATTATCTGAATCCGTTCCGCATGTAACGTTGCGCTAAGAAAATTGCTTCTCTTAGACTTAGTGCTACGCTTTTGAATACATAGACTTCGTCTTTCTCACGGGAAAGACTACCCGGCAGCGCGTGTTAGACGCCGACTTCATCCTTGTCTTTTCTGAAAGCAAAGGCAAGGGAAAGGTGAGACTAGAAGTGGAATTTCCACTCCGAGAATCAAAAAAAAAAAAGATTCGGATAACCCTAACTGTCGTAAGGTTTGGTTATCGAATCGAAGGTTCAAACGACCCTAACTGTCGTAAGGTTTGGTCATTTGACTCTGAAGAGGAAGAATTTTATATTCTATCTTCAGCAGGAAAGGAAACTCGAGGTGGGATCTCCACCCCTAGGATCCGACAGGTGAAACTAGAAGTGGGATCTCCACTCCGAGAATCGAAAAGATTCGGATGACCCTAACTGTCGTAAGGTTTGGTTACTCGAATCGAAAGATTCAGACGACCCTAACTGTCGTAAGGTTTGGTCATCGAATCGAAAGGTTCAAACGACCCTAACTGTCGTAAGGTTTGGTCATTTGACTCTGAAGAGGAAGAATTTTATATTCTATCTTCAGCAGGAAAGGAAACTCGAGGTGGGATCTCCACCCCCAGGATCCGGCAGGTGAAACTAGGAGTGGGATCTCCACTCCGAGAATCGAAAAGACTCAGATAATCCTAACTGTCGTAAGGTTTGATTACCGAATCGAAAGGTTCAAACGACCCTAACTGTCGTAAGGTTTGGTCATTTGAATTGAAAGTGGACCTCTCGTTCGTTGGAGGAATCGAGAGGGGATTTTGGTTGTGGTCCTAACTGTAGTAAGGTTTGACCAAGTGGGAAATTTGAGAATGATCATAACCGAAAGAAGGTTTGATCGCTTGATTTGTGGACCTCTCGTTCTTTGGGCGAATCGAGAGGGGAATTTGGCTTTGGCCCTAACTGTCATAAGGTTTGACCAAACTGGAATGGTGTGGTGGAGACTATGAGTAGCCAGAAACCACTGAAAGTTCTGCGAAGGGAGAATCAATGATTTAGATCTCATCTCAGCAAAAGAGTGTTTGTGAGAGTTAAATTCCGACAAACAAGAATATTCGGAATTCGAATATTGATTTCTTGCTCATCAGCGACCGGGTTATCCCTAAGAATACCCCGATGTGGTATCCTTCCGGGAACTTCCCGGTACCTCAATTCCTCTGAGGATACTAAGGATAGTACCTCTTCAGAAATTTGCCATTTATTGGCATCATGAGTCGGTCACCATCTTTGGTGACTAGACGATAGGCGCCGTTCGAGTAAACTGTTTCTACTACGAACGGTCCCTCCCATTTGGGTTCAAATTTGCCTTTCTTCTTGGAGTTAAGGATCATAGGACGTTTCTCGGTTAAGACCAAGTCCCCTTCCTTAAAACTCCTTTGTCGAACCTTTTTGTCGAAGGCTCGAGAAATTCTGGCTTGGTAAAACTCGATGTGCTGTTGAGCTTCCAAGCGCTTTTCATCGAGCATCTCGAGTTCTTCGAGGCGCTTCTGATGCTGTTCTTCGGTCGTCATCTGGGTTGCGAGAGCGATCCGAAGAGATGGAATTTGAATTTCCAAAGGGAGAACGGCTTCACATCCATACACCAATGAGTATGGGGTTGCGCCGGTCGGTGTACGCACCGTGGTACGATAGGCCCATAGAGCTGCGCCGAGCTTATCATCCCAATCTCGCTTGCTATTCTTCACAAGCTTTGACAAGAGCTTTATGATAGTCTTGTTGAAGGCTTCAGCTAACCCGTTTGCTGTGGGGTTATAGGCTGTTGACGAGATGTCCTGAATTTTGAACTTTTCGCAGAACCTTATGAAGGCGTTGCTGATAAATTGAGGACCGTTGTCATGTATGATTCGTCTTGGAACACCATGCCTGTAGATGATATGGTGCTTGATGAATGCAATGACATTGCTCGTCTTGACTTCTCTGAGTGGAACTGCTTCAGCCCATTTGGAGAAGTAATCGGTGATGGCCAGGATGAACCGATCGCCTTTGACTGATGGGGGGTTTATAGGACCAACGATGTCCATTCCCCAAGTTTCGAACGGCCACGACGTAACCGAAGGATGTAGATGTTCCGGAGGCTGGTGCATGTAATTCGCGTGTACTTGACATGCGTGACACTTCCGGGCGTATACGATTGCCTCGTGCATCATGGAGGGCCAAAAGTATCCCATTCTTCTGATGCGATCATAAAGCTTGGGACCAGGTTGGTGCGCGCCGCACTCTCCTTCATGTGCCTCTTTAAGCACTCCTTCAGCTTCTTTGGTTGATAGACACCGTGCCAGCACGCCATCATACCCCCTGCGGTATAGCGTTCGATTCTCTGTATTATAGTAGAATCTCGGAGCTCTTCGTCTGATCGACTCTCTCTCCTTCACGTCTTCTGGCAAGATTCCATGCAAGACGTAGTCGATGATGGGGAAGCGCCAATCTCGAGGTTCGAACTCAGCCTGAGCTGTGTGCACCTCTTGGGCCTCTTCTTCCCTGCCATTTTCATCATAAAGCGGCACTAAAAGTTGGTGCGTTCTTACCGTAACAAATTGCTCTGTTCCGGGAGGCTGTGCCAAGGATACAGCTAAAGCTGCTAACGCATCTGCATAGGTGTTCTGTAGTCGCGGAACGTGCTCGATGAAGAACCCCTCAAACGATTCCGCTAGCTCCACCGCCATCTTGTGGTATGGTAGCAAATCCTGACTTCGGACTTCGTACTCCCCTTGGACTTGTTTGACTATCAGTTGAGAGTCACCGAAGGCTTCGAGATACTCAACCCCCAGCTCTTTGGCAAAGTTGAGTCCTATGATCAGTGCGTTATACTCTGCCACGTTATTCGAGCACGGCTCAGTTAATGAGTAGGCTCGAGGCATCACATGTTTTCCCGGGGAAACTAAGACTACTCCAACTCCGGAGGAAACCTTAGAACATCCGGGAGTACCTGCGGCATTAGCTGCTCGTGAAGCGCCGTCGAAGTACAAACGCCACACTTGCTGGTGTGAAGTTGCGTTGACTTCGTGGGTTTCATCAGGTAAATCGTCATATACCTCGGCGGCGTCCGTAGTTGGATTAGCTGCCAAGAGATCACAGATAGCTTGCCCTTTTACTGACTTCTGCTGCTTGAAGTGCAGATCGTATTGGGACAAGAGTAAAGCCCACTTCGCTAATCGCCAGCTCATGGAAGCCGGTTGAGTCATGAATACTCGGACCGGGTTAACTTTGGAGATGACGTAGATGGTTTGTCCAACCAAATAATGCCGCATCTTCTGGATGGCGAACACTAAGGCTAGGCATTCCCTCTCAATCATGGGATATCGAGATTCTGCGCCTACCATAGTTCGGCTTAAGTAATATACTGCTTGCTCGTGACCGTTATCGTCATCTTGTGCAAGCAATGCACTTAATGAGTGGCTCGTCGCCTTGACATAAATCAAGAACGGTTTGCCCGATTTCGGTGCGACGAGTACGGGAGGTTTCGAGAGATATTCTTTGATACTCTCGAACGCCTTTTGGCAAGCTTCATCCCATACGAATGACACGCCCTTCTTTGTGAGCCTGGAGAACGGTTGGCATTTCCCCGAAAGGTTTGAGATAAACCGACGGATATATGCTAATCGCCCTTGTAGTCCTCTGAGCTCCTTAAGGTTCCTCGGAGGTTGCAATTCATTGATCGCTTTTACTTTGTCTGGATCAATGTGAATACCTTTGGTGGTGACGACGAATCCCAAGAATTTTCCACTAGCCATTCCGAGGAAAGACTTGGTAGGGTTCATCTTCAACTGATGGGCCCGCATCAAATCGAACATGGTCTTCAAGTCTTTGATGTGATCTTTCTTATCACGACTTTTCACGACCAGATCGTCCACGTAGCATTCGACGGTCTTTCGGAGATGTTCCTGAAAGATCTTCGACATAGCTCGCTGGTATGTAGCACCTGCATTCTTCAAGCCGAAGGGCATAACTGTGTAGCAGAATACGCCAAGAGGTGTTCTAAATGCGGTGTGCTTCTCATCATCTGGATGCATCTTTATCTGGTTGTAACCAGAGAAACCATCCATGAAGGACATCCTCTCGAACCCGCACGTATTGTCGATGATAACATCCGTGATGGGGAGAGGAAAATCATCTTTTGGACAAGCTGCATTGAGGTCCCTGAAGTCAATGCATATCCGGATCTTCCCGTTCTTCTTTAGGACCGGAACGATATTGGCAAGCCATTCGGGATGTTGTTCCTCTCGGATAAATCCCGAATCGACGAGCTTCTTGACTTCAGCTTCGATTGCTTCCATCATTTGCGGACGAAACCGTCGTTGTTGTTGTTTGACTGGTTTAACATCCGGCTTGATGTTAAGACGATGCACTGCTACGTTCGGGTCGAGACCTGGCATGTCTTCATAATTCCAGGCGAATACATCGATATACTCCCGGATAAGAGAAATCAACTCCTCCTTCTCTTCAGGTAGGAGGCTATCGCTGATGAATATTGGCTTTGGATTCTCCTCGGTGCCCATATTCACCTGAACGACTGGGTCTTCGGTAGGAGGCTCTCTCTGCTCGAACCGGTCTCCATACTGCATGCTTAAGTGATGAACCCACGGGTCTTCCCATGTCGGCATCTCATCATCTTCTTCCATTGTCGTTGGATCAACCGTGACCATGTTCGACATTAGCTTCTTAAACACTTCACCAAGACTAGTGTCGGAATCCCAACCCGAAGAGTCGGAAGAATATCCCTTCCTAGTCTTGTTAGCAATCTGGTCGATGATTTGCCAGCCACACTCATCATCTGATGAGACATAGCCTAGACCTCTTTTGTGGCGGTAGTAATTATCGGGTTTTCCCTTCGGTACATAGGCCATCCGGGGTGGAACCCGTGGGCCTCGACCAAAGAAAAGACCCTCTCCGATCTTGAAGTCATAGCCGTGCCTTTCCATCATGTTACGTGCTTTCGCATCGTACTTGGATAGATGACGGGCTGGTTTATCATTGTCGTCTTCTGCTTCCAAGAAGTGGTTGGGTATCGGAGATGCTCTTCCTTTGCCGTAGACGACTTCCTTTCCACCCCCAATCCCTGCGGGGATGATGAGCGTTGTCCCGCAAGGGTCGTGTACCTGCTTCTTTGTCAAACAAAATGATTGAAGAGGCATATATAAATCAGGGTTAGCATAGAGTTCGTTGGTGATATCATCAAGACCTGTCGAGTACTCTAAATCATCATTTATTGATAGTTCTTCGGCAAGTTGCCAATTACAACTATCTTCCGATGATTCATCATCGTCAAGATTGATTACAATGGGTACAATGTCGTTTAAAACAAAACCGCCATCGTAATCAAGCCCTGGTTCGGTATCAGCTTCATCACCGCTGTCCGTTCCTTGGGCCGATGGTTCAGTATCGGATTCAGCGCCGTATAAAAGGGAATCGGTGAAGTAATTCTCCAATCCCTTGAACGGTTGCTTATCCGCGACCACCGTCTTGACTTCATTATCTGTGCCCACATATTTGAAGCACTGATGCAGCGTTGACGGGACTATAAGGTTACCGTGGATCCAAGGCCGACCCAACAGTAAATTATAGGACGTTTCCGCGTCAATCACATAGCATGTGACCTCCGACTTCAAATCCCCGATCTGGCACTTAATTCGGATTTTCCCCAAGGGCCTAGACCCGCTGGTGTTGAATCCGTAGATCGTCGTGCCAGTGGACGCTAATTTGCTAGTCGGGATTCCGAGATGATGCATCAATCGGAATGGCATGATGCTCACAGCGGAACCCGGATCGACTTGGATCCGGTTGACAACGCTGGAGCCGATGTGCCCGGTGAAGTACAAGGGCCTATCATGATTGGAGTTCTTCGTCTGCATGTCTTCTTTGGTGAAAGAGATGCAGGGGAAGTGATGTGCCGCCAGATTGCAATGCTGAGCTGACGACTCCGGTTCTTCGGAAGATGGCTTGATCCGAGTCAAGAAGGCTTCGGAATCACTTAAGGCTTCTTGTAGTGCCTTCCGTGTATCCTTCGACAACCGCAGCAACTCATACAGAGTTATCCTGGCCGGGATGTTAGCCAATTGCGCCATAATGTCGAAATGGGGCTGAGAGCTTGCATTCCCCGGTTTGTCTCGTCCAATTGGATTATTGAATCGAGACGGCCTCAGGTTCTGAGCTTCTTGACGTACGGGCTCTTTTCCCTTATCCTTCTGTGGGATTCTCTCCGTCGCCACTACAGGTGTTGGGGGAATTGCTGAAATTCCCAACTCTGCCAGCGTCTTGGAAGGTGGGGTTTTGGTACCCAACTGCTCAGTAGCATCCGGATACTTGAAGTGATACTCATTCCCGCTCCGAGTTGCAAAGGCTTCCTGTTCGTCCTCAGAAAGTGGGAAGGTTGGAATTTTGTCATCATCCACCCCCGGTATGGCAGAAGCACCGTAGCATGATTTACCTTTCCTCTTCGACTTCTTCTTGTTCTTTGTGGAAGAGGTCCCGGCCCACTGTTCATCTGCAATCAAGTCCGGATGAACCCACAAGATCTCGCCATTTGGGGCTGTATGTGGCACAAGCCCTTTCTGGCGCTGCTGGTGTGGATCATCGTTTACTGTCTTCACCGCTGCTTTGATCACCGACTCGTGTTGGAACCAACTCGAGGGTACGGATCCAAAGCTAATGGACACGGTGTTTGCACCCACCTTCTTCTCTTTAGGCTGCTTCATGGTGATAACCCCAACATCGATTAGGGCCTGAATCTTATCCTTGAGAGCGTAGCACACCTTGGTAGGATGGTGCACCGCTCGGTGGAATGCGCAGTATTTCGGATCGTTGACCCTCTTGGCATCTTCCTGATCCTGAATCGGCGGTAGCTTGATCTTGTTGTTCTCCACCAAGTACTTGAAGATACCGGGGATTTCATCCTCCTTGAATGAGTAGACTTTTGGGAACCTTGGCTCCCCAACCTTTTGCTTCTGGGGCTGTTGTTGCCACCTGGGTTGTTGAGGCGCCCTCTGTTGTTGCTGCTGCGGCTGCTGTGGCTGTTGCGGCTGTTGCGGTTGTGCTTGCACTTCAAAGACTTGATTTGCGACAACCGCATTTGCATGCGCCTTCCCTTTACCCTTGGGGGTAAAATTTGGTTGTGGGGCATTATTGGGTATTTGCCCCCTCTCTGCCTTCTTCCTCTTGAGGAATCGTTCAGCTCGCTCTCCACGCATCTTCAAATCCTTCCAGGTTTTAGATGGTGCCATTCCCATGGCTTCAAGGATGTCGAGCGTCAAATTGTTGTGGCAGGTCTCGAGGATGAAATCCTCGCTGACCGGATCCCTGCAATTCATGGCTTTGTTGCGGAACCTCTTCACGAAGTTTTCAACCGTCTCGCCGTTCTTTTGCTTTTCATCGAACAGCGTACCGATTGAAACCTCGGTGTCATCATCAAAGAAGTTGGTTAAAAACATGTCCTCCATGTCATCCCAGCCATTGATACTTCCAGGCTTGAGACGGCGGTACCAATCGAAGGCAGCTCCGCGAAGAGTGCCGACGAATGACCGCACCATGAGGGGCTCATTTCCGGAAATGATTCCTAAATGAGACTTAAAATAGATTAAATGCTGGGTAGGGGAACCCTTCCCATCAAACGGCGTAAAGTTAATTAAATTAAACTTTGCCGGATATGGGATCGATTCCCACTCCCTCGGATATGGGCAGGGTATACCGGATCTTTTTACCTCCTGGGCATTCATCAATGCATTGATCTTGCTCTCCAGGTCTTTCATCTTCCTGTCCTCACTCGTCTCGGTCTTCGAGTGGCTTCTGGGAGAGGCGGCGTGGTCCTCTTTTGCATTTTCTTCTGCGGGACTACCCCCAGTGTTGGTATTGACGGGAGGAATGTTGACATTATCCGCTTCCCGTTCATGCTCCTCTGGATTGCGTTGGCTCGGTTCTCCTTGGTGAACCGTCATTGCCGCGATCTGTTGATCGTGCATCTCCCTCATCCGCTGCATGGCCATCTCCATTTCAAATTTGAAGCTTTCCTTTTGCTTGGCCAGGGCTTCTTCAAGTATCTTGGACATTTGTTCAGCACTGATCATGAGTGATTCGTAAGGTTGACCCGCACTCGATGCCGTGTCATCGGATGCCACCGCTGAGCAAGAGTCCGAATCAGCCTCTGATTCTTCTTCTTCTAGGGAGAGTCCAATTGGCACCCTTGGGTAAGTGTTCCGTTTGATGGTTCCCGACCGCAACCATGTCATGCATCGGGATGCTTCGGCAAGCTGATCCACGTTGAGACGTGGTGTTGATCCCCCTCTGCCGGTCATGTTGACTGACACTTTCGAGTATTCATCCTCTCGGCGGAGCGATTTCTTCTTGTGGAAACGCTTCGGCTTGGAGAGTCTCTCGAACACCGAGATTCTTGTTGGGGTTTGATCACAGCAACATTCGGACAACACTGCCTTGATAATGTTGGCACACGGGCAGTGGGACTCCTGCATGTATCTCTTTCGAGATTTTTCCACACCCCCAGCCCTGTAGTACAGCTCATCAGCTTGATAGCTGGAGCAACCTACGGAGTGCTGGTGGATGTCCCTTGGTATAACACGCTCATCCTCAGATGAGTGTGTTTCCCTTTGGGAATGCAAAAATTGGTTAGATTTTTCAAGAGTGGCCCGTTCAACTTTACGCTTTTGGGAGCGTAGAAATTGAACGGGCTCTTTCAGTTCGGCTCGCAGTTCAGTGCGGCCGGTGATAGGGGCTTTCCCTTTGTCAATATTCTTGGGGGGATTGATTCCACCCCCAGTCTGGATTTTAGTTTGGGGACCTTTCAATGGTCCCAGCCGTTCTTTGACGGGTATTCTGCCTCGGTTCTCCGGTAAGGGACCGAGGCGACTCGTCAAAGGAACCTGGGATCTTGAATGATCCCCTTTTTTACCTGGCCCTGTTGAGGGTGCCGGCACGGGAGGAGTTGGCTCTGACTTGGTTGAACTCTGGGCGATAATCTTGCCCTTCTTGGTTTGAGGTGTTGGGTTTGCCTTGGGCACCCACACCGATTTGCTCTTGGATGGCGTTTTGACCGCCGATTCTTTCTGCATCTCCTCTGCCTTCTTTAGGAGGAGCCGGGCATGTGCAAGCAGAGCACGGCGCTTCTTGATTCGCTCCTCGAGCGTAGAGCGGTTCCTCTTGACGCGGATCCACTCGTTTGCTCCTGATTTGGAGGGGAAGTTGATTACCTGCCGCTGCTCTTGTTGCTGCCTCGACTTCAAATCCTCTGCATAGCGCACTCCATCCTTTGACTCCTTGGCCTTGGCAAGCTGTTGAGCGAGACGTTGACGACGCCTTTGGAGCGCTCTCTTTGATGGAGTTGGGGCAGCATCACCTATCGCCTTTGTGGCGGTTGGATCTACGTTCTTGACCACACTGATCGACGCAAGGCCGTTGTGTGGTGCAAGTGTAGAGGCAGTGACGGCGGGGTCTTGAATTGAGGAGTTGGAGATCCTGTAAGCCCTTTTTGGAGATGAATTCCTCCTGCGCCGGTGCGGAGAGGCAGATCTGGAGGAGGAGGAGGAGAGGTACTCTTCGAACTTCTTCTGATCGAATTCGTATTCGATCTCTTCATTCACCCGGATCTTGAAGGCCGGTTGCGTCACTCCGATCTCGGCAGCGAGGTCGGCGGCTCCCACTGTGGTCGCCAGCTTGTTTCCGGTAAAAGTTGCTGTTTTCATTACTTGTTCTCTTTTTCGAGATCTGTTACAACTTCAGGCGTTACAACAGAATTTAAATGAAAACAAAAGGATTTACAACTTAAACGAAAATAAACACGAGAGCCCGGTTTGGTACGGTCTCGCTTGCGTGGGTTGTTGGCCTGTGACGGGGATGTTGATATCCGTGGACCGCCGACTCTTCAAGATCTTTTCCGGAAAATCCGGCAGAGTTTCGT
>BQKN01061054.1:162620-176215 GCA_022839385.1 Asparagus kiusianus | reverse complement strand
TTCAATTAATTGCATATCTAGGGTTTAGGCATGATCTAAACATGATTAACGGATTAAAAGTGAAACTAAAAGCATCACAATGATTATGATCACAAACTATATACAACAGCAAGAAAAACAAGTATAGATCTAGCATGGGTTTATGAAATAACATAAAAATCTAATCTTTTTATATCTCATATTAAGATCATGCACATAAACATCAATATTTAACTTCTAATATAGTTATTGTGATAAATCTTGCCTCAATGTGCTGTTGGACTCCTCAACCACGTGCACGCAAGATCTCTCTTCTCCAAAACGCCAAAACTCGCCTTCTTCTCGAAAAACTTTTCAAGAACACTCCCAAAATTCCCAGTTTAGTGTTAGGGTTTGAGGAGGAAGGTGGTTGGTGATAAACTCACATGAAATAGGGTAAAAAGAGCTTTAAAATGAATATATATACTTAGAGTAACAACTGGGTTCGGATACAATGCAAATCCAACCCGAAAACTAAAACCTGGCACGTCCAAGAATTCCCGATAGTCAACTACTAAGCATAGTAGTCGACTACTAAGTAATACACAGGTTTCTAAAATTTGTACATAGTATTTTGGCGATAACTTTCTTATCCGACCTCAGAATGTGGTGATTAAAGATTTGTTGAAAATCTGTTGAAAAGATCTATAACTTTGGTCTTTTGAGTTTTCCCAGATTCTAAGTTCATCGTTGTGTAAAATCTATAAACTCTTGACTGATCAATTTTCCCAGATTTTTCTCGTGCATGGTTTGTGCATTTGCACTCATATATTCATATATATATATATATCAAATTGATCTCAAATCAATTCCTAGCATACTCAAATATTAATAAACGTTATTTATCATAATATAACATGTTTATTATTATATCTCATAATATTCAAAATTATGGGGTTTTACATTCTTCCCCCTTAAAAGAATTTCGTCCCCGAAATTCCATATTCGTATCTTAGAGATTAATAATGTCATAAAAGCACGTTGAGGGAATAATCCAGACAAGGAAACCCTCACATACACATCTTATATCATTAGTCTCCAGATATGAACATAGCAATATCTACATTTAACAATCTAAGATGCCAATATTTCCACTTAACCCCTAACTAAACGGAACTAGTACGTCGGGCGAAAAATCCAAACAAGGAACTCCCCAAATATATACCATGTGTTCTGAATGACCAGAAGTTAAGTGTCAATACCTACATTCTGGCGTTAAATATAAATATAACCATACAAATAATCACATACATAAATCAATCCACATTCTCAATAGGTGCAGGTAGTCACGATGCATAACATCTTCGCGCTCCCGAGAATCATCCTCAATGTCTATACTTAATAGTCTAAAATGCAAATACCCCCACTTAACCCCTAACTAAATGGAACAAGTACATCGACCGAAAAATCCAAACAAGGAACCCCTCACATATATACCATATGTTTCGAGTACTTAGGAGTTAAGTGTTAATACCATCATTTTAGCGTTAAGTATAAACATTACCATACAGGTAGCGACAAATCATAAACAAGTCATACTAAATTTAATTTACCTGCTCAAACAGGTATGGGTAGTCACGACGTATATCCTCTTCGTGTTCCTAAGAAGCCTCCTTAGCCTCCTTGGCAAGAATACATATAGGAATCTCAATAGTAGTCAGATCCTCCTGAATCTCGATCTCTAGTGCATCTAATACTCACTGCTCCTCCTCATCACGTAGGTGTTTCTTAAGCATCAAAACATGAAAAACATCGTGTATGCTCGACATGGATGCTGGTAGGTCTAGCCGATATGAAACAGCTCCAATGCGCTCAATAATCAGGAATGGTCCAATATACCTCGGGGCAAGTTTTCCTCGTCTGCCAATACACTGAACTCCCTTCATTGGTGATATTTTCAATAACACATAGTTCCCAACTTGGAACTCTAACGATCGTCGCCTATGATCTGCATAATTCTTCTGACGACTGTGCGCTACAAGAATGCGCTCTCGAATGAATGCTACTTTTTCCGTAGTTTGCCTCACAAGCAATAGGCTATCCTCTGGTTCTGCCTAAGCAAATAGGTGATATACAAGGCCTCTGTCCAAGCAAAAGGTTGTCCTCTGGTTCTGCCCAATAAATAGGTGATCTACAAGGCCTCCCGTACAATGCTTCATACGGTGCCATCCTAATAGTCACTTGATAGCTATTATTATAAGCGAATTCGATTAATGGGATGTGGTCCTCCCAGCTACCCTGAAAATCAATAATACATGCTCGCAACATATCCTCCAATATTTGGTTTACTCTCTCCGTCTACCCATCCATCTGTGGGTGAAACACACTAGAATAAGATAATCTACTGCCGAAAGAGTTCTGGAAGCTTCTCCAAAAATGTGAAGTGAAAACCGAGCCTCGATCTGACACAATCGTCTCTGGAACTCCATGTAATCTCACGATCTCCTGAATAAATATCCGTGCATACGTCTCTGCCGTGTATGTCGTCTTTACTGGTATAACATGTGCTGACTTTGTCAACCGATCTACTACCACCCAAACTAAATCATTTCTCTTCTTTGATCTCGGCAATCCTACAATAAAGTCCATAGAAATATCTGTCCACTTCCACTCCAAAATAGGTAAAGGCTGTAGAGTTCCTGCCGGTCTCTGATGTTTTACCTTCACTTGCTGGCAGGTAAAGCACTTAGCTACATATTCTACAATCTCTCTACGCATGCCGCTCTACCAAAAATTTCTCTTCAGATCCTTGTACTTCTTCGTTGTGCCTGGATGCATTGTATAGCTGGTACGATGTGCTTCGTCGAATAAATCCTTCTTCAGCTGAGTATTACCTGGCATTACTAATCGGCCCTTCATCCGAAGTCCTCCATCTGCTCTAACGGTCTAATTAGTCTTTGGCTCTTTGGAAATCTCTCCTTTTCGGGCTTGAATCCAAGAGTCGTCCAACTGAGCTCTGACCACTTTGTCACTCCAAGATGACTGTACGGATAAAGCTCCCAAAAATACGCTACTCCCGCTAATCTCCAGTCTAAAGTCGAACTGGCTAAGTGTGTGGAGATCTTGATATAACAAGCATCTCAAAGCTGCAATCCTGTGATGACGCTTCTTACTCAATGCGTCTGCTACGACATTCGCCTTCCTCGGGTGATACTGAATCACGAACTCATAATCCTTAATGAACTCAACCCATCGTCACTGTCTCTGATTTAGTTCCTTCTGAGAGAAGAGGTACTTCAAGCTCTGATGATCTGTGAATAGCTCGAACTGTACTCCGTACAGGTAGTGTCTCTATGTCTTCAATGCGAAGACCACTGCTGCTAGATCCAAGTCATGTGTGGGATAGTTCTGTTCATGCGTTCTCCACTGACGTGAAATGTATGCTACTACCCTCTGGGTCTGCATCAAAACACCTCCTAGACCCGCTAATGACGCATCTGTGTAGACTACAAAGGTCTTATCACTGCTAGGAATGGTCAAAACTGGCGCTGTAGTCAACTTAGCCTTCAAAGTCTTAAAGGCCTCCTGGCACTCCGTGCTCCAAACAAAAGGTACACCCTTTTTCGTAAGGTGTGTAAGTGGTGTGGCTATTTTTGAGAAGTCCTGAATGAACTTCCTGTAATAGCCAGCCAAACCTAAAAAGCTACGGATCTCGATAACTGTCGGCGGCGGCTCCCAATCAAGTACTACCGTAACCTTAGCTGGATCCACTGTAATGCCCTCTTTGCTGATGACGTGGTCTAAAAATCTGACCTCGGATAACCAAAACTCGCACTTGCTAAATTTGGCATATAGCTGATGCTCCTGTAAAGTCTACAATGCTAATTGAAGATGCTGCTCGTGCTCTACCTCCGACCTCGAATAGATTAGAATGTAATCGATGAATACTATCACGAACTGGTCCAAGTATGGATGGAAAACCCTATTCATCAAATTCATGAATAACGTAGGTACATTGGTTAGCCCAAAAGGCATGACAAGAAACTCGAATGACCCATAACGAGTCAGAAAGGCAGTCTTGAGAATATCCATCTCCCGAACCCGTAACTGATGATAGTTAGAACGAAGATCAATCTTCGAGAAGTGCTACGCTCCCTGTAGCTGGTCGAACAAGTCATCAATCCTTGGTAATGGATACCTGTTTCGGATAGTGACCTTGCTCAACTCCCGATAATCTATACAAAGATGAATATTGTTGTCCTTCTTCTTCACGAAAAGGACTGGCGCCCCCCATGGATAATGACTCTGGCGAATAAAACCGTGAGACAACAACTCATCTAGCTGAGTCTGTAGCTCCCTCATCTCAGCAGGTGTCATATGATAGGGAGATCGAGATATCGGTGTTGTGCTTGGCTGCAACTCGATGTAGAACTCAACCTCTCTCATAGGAGGTAGCCCCGGTATGTCCTGAAAGACATCCTAAAAATCTGAGATAACCCTAGTTTCGCACAAATCAGCACTCCGATCTCTTAGCATCACCTCCTCGATATAGGCCAGAAATGACGTAAACTGGTTGCCCTGTGAGGTCGCTACGATCAACTCAGACCCATTGAACGCTCGCAAACTGACTGTTTTCGCAAAATAGTCAATGCTAATATGGTAGGATGATAACCAATCCATACCGAAAATAACGTCAAATTCCGACATCCGCAAGACGATCAAATCTATGATAAACTCGGACTTATCTAAGCTGATGACACATCTCCTACAGACATTCTCTAATAGAGATACCTCTCCTAAGGGTGTAGAGACGGACAACAGAACATCTAAAGGATGTGCAACTAACTAAAGCCTATCCATGAAGGCATGAGATATAAAAGAATGGGAAGCTCTGGAATCAAACAAGATCCGAGCTGGAAAAGAGTTTACTAAGAAAATACCTTCTACTATAGCTCCGCTCGCACCGTGATCACGCGGTACGACTGCATAGACTCTGCCAGTGGCTGGTGACTGCTGAACTAATGATGGTGGAATATACGGGACTATCTGTCCCTCGGAATCTCCCGAATCGTGTGAATCTGGCCTACTGGCCCCTCAATCCTAGGAACAGCTGGCGGTTCCTCAATCCTCTACTTTGGCTGTTGGCCGTAACCGCGGCCCTACTGATGCTGACCATGACCATAATTCTGCTGCTGACCGTGTCCTCGATTCTGCTGCTGGCCCTGGCCTCTGCCCTACTGGCCTCTTGCTGGAGCACTGCGACAGTCCTTGGCCTTATGCCCGATCTTGTTGTAGTTATAGCATGCACCCTGAATCTTACGCTGTGGTGGTGCTCTCGAGTCATGTTATGCTCCCTTCTTGAACTTGCCCTGCTGATGGTGATGAAAGTCCTTACCCCACTGTTGGGGTTCTCCTAGTCTGGCAAAAGGTCTCTTGCCCTTGCCCTTATCATTCTGCTGTCCAGACTTGTTGTTGCCCTCTTGTTCTTCTGGAACATCGCAGTCTCTGTCTCCTGCGATATAGCTGTATCTGCTACCTCTCGGACTGAATGGAATCTTCTGGAAACTAGGTAACGGCGAAGACTTGGGCGAAGTCCTATAAGAAACATCTGCGCCTGGCGCTCTCCTGACTACCACATGCCCGTGAAATGTAGAAGACTCATAAACCGGCTCTCATAGTTAGCCACAGACATATCTCCCTACTCTAGCTTAGACAACTCTAGCTCTTTCTAGGCCCGTGCCGTGGAAGAGATGTACTGCTCGTCGAAGAAATACACAAAATCCTCCCAAGTGAGGGTCATCCGGTGATCCGGAGTGAACTAAAACCTGTACCATCCTCTTGCATCACCTTTTAGGCTAAAAGTTGCCAGCCTCTGCTTCTGCACTGAGTCGACGTTAAGTAAATCCAGAATGTTACTCACGTCCTCCTTCCACTTGTGGGCCACAAGCGAATCTGATAATCTCTGAAACTCTGACGCCCTCATCTTCTGGTAGTGCTTCACTAAACGGAGCCAAACCTCCTACTCTGCGGCTGCAACTGATGGTGGGGTGAGTCCTGGTGTGGTCTCTAGGGACTCCTCTACGATGGGGATTGCTGGAATAATTGGCGGTGAGACCACAAGTAGTGGTGTAGCTGGCGGCATGTGATTTGCCACTTGCTCCTCAAGCGCTGCTAGCCTCGCTGCAATGGGTGCCATGAGGTATATCAAATACTGGGGAGCCTGCTATGGCTCGGGTGGAGCCTACTGTAGCTCGGGTGGAGCCTGCTGCTGCTCGGCTTCTGGTTTAGTCTATCCCTCTCCTTGAGTACGGGATCCTCTCCGTCCACGTCCTCATCCGGCCATCTATACATTCAGAATATAAGATATAGTATTGAGACCTCAGGCAAGAGATAGAACACATAACAATAAGAAAATCGTATCACTTATCATTCATGCAAATACTTTTCAATCAATGTATGATAGTCATAAAAAAATTTGTAATTTTCGAGATATACGTATATATCGTCCTCACTCATTCTAAAAATTTCTAGCAGGACTCTATACATGAATCCTAAGAAACTCTATACTAGCTCTACGACTCGACACAGGATGATCCTAAGGATACTGGAACCAGAGCTCTGACACCAACTGTGACGCCCCTATTTTCACACATGGCTGCAGTCTAAGGTGAACCCAGAGATGTCAAACCTGACATGCACTCACATTGTGCAACAACAAGTTTCACCAATCACAGTAATATCCTCTAGTAGGATGAAATAAAAACATAGGTACAAAACAGGTAAAGAAGTAGAATGACAATAATAGACATGATAAAGAAGATGATATCTCATAAATAAAGGTAATGTCTCAACTGAAAATAAACTGAAATACATCTGGAGTCTAAAATAACATACGATGTCTCAACATGAATCAAAACGGAAAGTCGAACTAAGGCACATTGCCTTTACAAAATAGAAATAAACTCTAAGTCTGAATAAAATTTAAAAATACAGTGGAGCCTCTAATAAATCTCTCAGGACGGCGACTATGCAAGAACTTCGCCATCCTGCGGCTCTCCGGAACTCCGAGCTACCTGAAAGGGTATTTTTAAAAGAAAAAGAAACAACAATAAGAGCATCAGAGCGCTGCAGCAATATTACCTCCATCCGCCCCTAGGGGAAGGGCTGTCAGATGGAGTGGAGGGTCTATTTATTAAGCATAGTCTACATATATCATTTTCCTGGTATCTAGCGGAATTAATATTCAGACACCTACAAAACAAGACGTAGTACGTCGAACGAAATAATCCAAACAAGAAAACCCTCATGTATATACCATATGTCCCAAATCGTAAACATATAAACATTAATACCGGATTAAGGATAAACAATCTTAATGAAATCAATAATTTGAAATCCACAACACGAGACTGGTACATCGAGCGAAATAATCCAAACAAGGAAACCCTCATGTATATACCATATGTCCCGAATCGTGAACCGCTAATCATTGATCCCAACCTAAGAAATAAAGAAAAGCAGAAAAAGAAAAATAAAGACGTTAACATATCGTATTCATAATATCTGCTACTGCCACTGGGGAGATAGAATGAATACCGGCACAAATCTCGTATACTTTCATATGCAAAGTACTCTGGGTCATATATTTTAGCAGTGAGTCAAAAACATAACTGGCATCCGCCAATGACACAGGCTATCGCTTGGCTATCTCAATGCAACTCCGTGCAAAATTTTGATACTTAGCATTATCATATGTAATGGACTACCCTGTAGGTATCCTAATTAGTGTACACGGCTCATTAGTCTCATCGCGATCTTAGTGCGTAACATGAGTGCGGAACAGCCTACCATATAAGTATGCTAGAAGTATGGCTCACAAGCCTCATCGCACCCTGGTGCGGACGGACTGCTAAATAAAGTATCCAAACCCGACTCAATGGCTTGCACAAATGGAATATCGACGCACTACCCCCGTAGTACTGAACTGAGCTCATCAACAATATCCAGACGGTGTGTGTATAGTATGTTCTAAACTCTTTCTCAAAGTAATTAGGTCTTAACCCTTCATAATCCCTCTCAGAAACCCCAAGTGTGTACTACTGCACTATTCGTGAAAATATGTGTAAAGAAGTATGGCTTGAAGTCCGTGATCATATCTTAAGTAGATATAAAACAAAACTCAGGAAAAACAGCCTTTGTAGTCGACTACAAAGAATAGTAGTCGACTACTCTGAGTCAATCCAGACTCTTTGAAAACAAATCTATTGTTAGTAGTCGACTATTAGGGTCAATAGTCGACTACTCTGCTATAACTCAGTTTTCTATATTTTGAAGGTTTGACAGAGTAGTCGACTACTCTGCTTAGTAGTCGACTACACTGTGAAAACATGTATACTACGTGCACAAACAGGAAATTTACTTAACATACACTTATCACTTCATATTTAAATGATTTAAACTTGTTAAACATACAGTAATAACTATTCTGAGCATGACAACAATGTATAAATTTTTCTAGTTAGGGTTTTGCATCAAAATTAACCATTTTCTTCAATTGATCAATATGTAAACAATATGCTAATAATGACATGATTTAAAATCTACATATGAACAGAGATCAATCTTGTTTCAAATTCTGATTTTACAAGACCTAGATGTCACAAGTCTAGGGTTAAACTTGTTTAAACATCATGTACGTTCAATTAATTGCATATCTAGGGTTTAGGCATGATCTAAACATGATTAACGGATTAAAAGTGAAACTAAAAGCATCACAATGATTATGATCACAAACTATATACAACAGCAAGAAAAACAAGTATAGATCTAGCATGGGTTTATGAAATAACATAAAAGTCTAATCTTTTTATATCTCATATTAAGATCATGCGCATAAACATTAATATTTAACTTCTAATCTAGTTATTTAACTATGGAGATGAGTTTGGACGAAGATAATTTTGCCTTAAGGTGCTGTTGGACTTCTCAACCACGTGCATGCAAGATCTCTCTTCTCCAAAATACCAAAACTCGCCTTCTTCTCGACAAACTTCTTAAGAACACTCCCAAAATTCCCAGTTTAGGGTTAGGGTTTGAGGAGGAAGGTGGCTGGTGATAAGCTCACGTGAAATAGGGTAAAAAGAGCTTTAAAACGAATATATATACTTAGGTAACATCTGGGCTTGGATACAATGCAAATCCAACCCCAAAACTGAAACCTAGCAAGTCCAGGAATTCCCGATAGTCGACTACTAAGCATAGTAGTCGACTACTAAGTAATACATAGGTTTCTGAAATCTGTACACAGTATTTTAGCAATAACTTTCTCATCTGACCTCAGAATGAGGTGATTAAATATTTGTTAGAAAGCTATTGAAAAGTCCTACAACTTTGGTCTTTTGAGTGTTCCTAGATTCTAAGTGCATCATTGTGTAAAATCTATAAACTCTTGACTAGTCATTTTTCCCAGATTTTTCTCGTGCATGTTTTGTGCATCTGCACTCATATATTCATATATATGTATCAAATTGATCTCAAATCAATTCCTAGCATACTCAAATATCCATAAGCGTTATTTATCACAATATAACATGTTTATTATTATATCTCACAACATTCAAAATTACGGGGTTTTACAGTTGCATTCACCAAAACAGAAGAATCTAAAAGTGATCCATTGGTTTCAACTATTTCACAAGCCACAAGCCAAAATTTCTTCTTCTTCGAATCCCAAAACCCCTTCCTGACTAAAGATTTTCCAGGAATCAAGTTAGCATTCGTATCTCTTGCTGCTATTGGTAAATCTTATAAGCATGTGAATCTTTCCGTCTCTTGCACACTGTATCTTATTCAAAGTCATAAACTTTGAAGATTTTTTCCCATAGTCCAGCCAAAATATAATGTTCCACAATCTTCAGAATATAATCACAGGAATCTCTAGCACCGACTAATTCCTTAGGAGCTTTGACACGAGAACAAATATCTCTAGCCTGAGATATTTGGGTATAGCTGTAATTATTTGTTGAATAGCGTAAAACCGATATTTTGTTAAAGAGACATGAGCTATTCCATTTGTCTAAACTCTCAACTGTCCGATAAACAAGGTAGGTAGAAATATTTGAACTTAACGGACAATTCGTCATAAAGGTAGCAGACATCAAATGCACCTTTTCTTGGCTAATCGTGCAAAGTTTTACAGCAGGCTGTGGCCAGAATCCAGACAATTCAAAGTGAAGATACTTTCGGCAACCAGCACGATACCTTCACCCTTATGAAAAGTTAGTGAAAGTGTATTGAATTGATGAGCCTTGAAAGATAAGTTGGGCATTGAGGTGAAGTGTTGGGGATAAAATCCCTCTCTACTGGGATCAAGGCCGCAAGACCTGCAAGACCACTAACTCCCTCTACCCCAAGATCCGCTGTAGAAACAATCGTGAAATCTACTTGGTGTAAACTCAATTTAGTGGGGGAAAAAGACAACAAGATAGATGCGAGTCGACAGAGAGCTATTCATGCTTCACTTCTTTGAGAGAATACAAGAGACCCAAACCCGTAACTCCTCATACACCAAGTCTCAGAGCTATTCATGCTTCACTTCTTTGAGAGAATACAAGAGACCCAAACCCGTAACTCCTCATACACCAAGTCTCAAACTACCCAAAGAATACTAACCTCCCATCTTCTCCTCATAATTTAGAATCTCATTATAGTCACCAATGCATAGCCATGGGAGGGTGTTTTTGATGATTCAAATCTAGGAGCATTTGCACAATTCTGACCTCCATTGAGTTTCTGGATTTCCACGGGAAACAATTAGTTTCCACTTCATGCGGCGACCAAAGTTGCTTTCCACGCATATCCATGGATTGATGAAGCTACAATCATATCTCTTGATTCTTGAAGAGAAGTCATTACTGTGAATGCGGGGTTTGGGGGGCCAACCCGTGTGGGTTTCTTTTTCTCATGGGCGCCTGCGCACGCCGCTTGCATGCGTGTCCCATCTCCGCACGAATCGAGCGCACAGGCTCGTGTTCACGCCGCCTGCCCACATCCTACACTTGCGTGCTCGCACACGCAAAGCCGCTCGCCCGCCCACTTCGAGCCAAGCACCCCACGATGTCGTCTGTGTTCGTGCTCGTACACAAGTTCGCACGCGGGATTTTCATTTCCCGCTGCTTGTGCCCGCCAAAATCTTCAGTGCCCCCTCTTGGTTTCCTATAAATAGAGAAGGGGGTGGAGGAGTTAGTTGTGTGGGAAAAAATTAAGTGGGTTTTGTGTGGAGTTCTTTTGAGAGAAAAGAAAGAGTGAGTTGAGAGAGAACTTATAAAGTTTGGTATTCTCCTCATAGTGAAACCCCCCTCCCGTGGACGTAGGCTAGTTAGCCGAACCACGTAAATCTTGTGTTCGTATTGTCATAACTATTTGTTTTACTTGCAAGTGCCCTCGATAGTTCAGTCCTTACATTGATGAGAGGAAGAGTGGATATCTCACTTCGCTGAGATATTTCGCTACTGAGTCTGGGTTTCCTTCGTGAATCACAGATATCGAGTTTGACTTGTACTTTTGTGAAAACAGAAGTCAAGGCTCTCTCTCAAGATATATCGCTTCTGCGGCGGTGAGCGTGACTCCGCCCCCAACAATTGGTATCAGAGCCCTTATTCAGATTGGCGATGGTTAAGCTACTAATCTGAGGTGGTGGTTGACTATTGTGTGGTGAATACAAAGTAATTGTTAAAAATTCCTGAGAGAAGCAGATTTACATAATACAAGCGGATAATGGCTTCTACAAGTAAAACAAGTAAAGTTGGAAAATACGAGATTGAAAATTTTAATGGGAAATATGATTTTTCCTATTGGAGGATGCAGATGAAAAATTTGCTGATTTCGTAAAAATTACACAAGGCTTTGGCTGGAAAAGAGAAGAACAAAAATATGTCTGATGAGGATTGGGAGGAGCTGGATCTAGAAGCACGAGCGTCGATTATCCTTTGCCTTGAAAGGGATGTTGCTTTCTTGGTAGACGGGGAGGAAACGGCTGCGGACGTGTGGTTGAAGTTAGAAAGCACCTTCATGACGAAGAGTTTAACGAACCGGATCTATTTAAAATCCAAATTGTATACTTGCAAGATGGAGGAGGGCTCGTCAATCCGGGAGTACATCAACAAGTTCGATAGGATCATATCGGATTTGAAAGACATTGAGGTGACAGTGGAAGACGAGGATCAGGCGCTTCTGTTACTTTTATCTCTGCCGAAATCTTATGAGAACCTGGTGCAAACACTGATGCTTGTGGGTGATACTTTGTCGATGGATGAGACTAGAACGACGCTTCTAGCAGATGATCTTCGGAAAATTGCAACTAGTGATATGGCCATTGGTGGTAACAAAGAATAAGCGCAGGGACTGTTTGCCAGAGGAAGAGGCAATGAGCAAGGAAAAGGTAAGGGAGGAAAGTCTAGATCTAAATCGAGACCTCTTGCGGGACGAGCGTGTTTCAAATGCGATGAAGTTGGGCATTTCAAGGTCAATTGTCCTAACAAGAGAGTAGGTGGGAAAAAGAACAACAACAAGACTGACAGATGAGAAGGCAAGGAAGAGGCGAGCTACGCTTCAGGGGAAGGGAGCGATAAGGAATGCTATGTCGTCACGGGTGGTGAGGATACCTCCGGAAAGTGGATTCTTGATTCTGGTTGCTCTTACTATATGTGTCCAAATAGAAAGTGGTTTACTACCTACAGGAGCATTGATGGTGGAACCGTACTGATGGGGAACAACCATGCTTGTAAAACGGTAGGGCTAGGTGATATCAAGATCAAGATGCATGATGGAGTAGTTCGAACCTTGACAGACGTAAGGCACGTTCCCGACTTGCGAAAGAATCTAATCTCAGTTGGTGCTTTGGACTCCGGGGATTGTAAGATTGTAACAGAGAACGGAGTGAAGATGGTTGTTCGAGGTTCCCTAACAGTGATGAAGGGTGTTCGTCACGGTAATCTATATACTCTCTCAGGTACGACGGTGACGGGAGATGCAGCAGTTGGAGCTGAAGGAAGTGGTGGAGACCCATGTGAGCACACACGGTTATGGCATAGGCGGCTTGGGCACATGTCAGAGAAGGGTCTGGATCTGCTCGGTAAAGAGGGTTTGCTAAATAATCTGAAGAAACCTTGCATGGATTTTTGCGAGGATTGTGTGTATGGAAAGGCGCACAGGGTCCAGTTTCTGAGGAGCAATCACAAGAGCAGAGGGATACTAGATTATGTGCACACGGATGTTTGGGGTCCGGCTTCGACAACTTCCAAGGGTGGTTCCAGATATTTTGTCTCATTCATAGATGATCATTCAAGGTATGCTTGGGTTTATTTCCTAAAGCATAAGAATGAGGTATTTGAGACATTCAAGAAGTGGAAGGCAATGGTTGAGAACAGGACATGGAAGAAATTGAAGACGCTGAGATCTGACAACGGTACAGAGTACACAGATGGTGCCTTCTGTTAGCCTTTTTGTTTTGATGATGTTTAACAAACAATTTACTTCTAATGTTGTTTGTCTAGTGTTTGTGTTTTCGTATTTATTCTAGGCAAACAACGTGTTGGAGGTTGGATGGATTGAGCCTACATGATCATATCAAGAGGAGG
>BQKN01061054.1:150373-162610 GCA_022839385.1 Asparagus kiusianus | reverse complement strand
GAGTGAAGCAATGCATATTCAAGTCAAGATCCAAGTTCAAGCTTCATTCGTAAGATTACCAAGAAGAGATTCATCAAAGATCAATATAGCTTGGGTAATTTAGCTTTAGGTTTATACTTGTGTGTAGATACTTTAAGCTCATATATTAATCACACACACGTATTTGTTGATTTTATTGAAATATAGATGTTTTTGTGAAAACATTGTTTTATTTATTTATAGACTTTAATATCAGTTTATACATACTTTATTAAGTCTATAAAATCACTTTATAAAGTTTCAAAACATGGTTTAGTCAAATGACAAAAACAAGTGTGTTTACATTTATATGTTTTGGACTATTTTATAAAATAATGATATTTTACAAATGTGAAGTGCAATTCCAAAAAAAAAATTTGTAACATGTTCATTAACATGTTTATAAACATTCCCCAAAGTTTTACATTTTTTGGAATTTATTTGCTATTTTTAAAGGTACTTCAAAGTTCAGTTCTACTGTTCATTTCAGGCTGATACAGTGTTATCAGTCGACTTATGGAATTTATCAGTCGACTAATAAAAATGCCTGGAATCTTCATTTTGCTCTCTGCATTGTTTCAGTCGACTGATGTATCGACCGATGTCATCGGTCGACAGATGTGTCGACCAATGAGATGTTTTTCAGTTTTGCAGTTTTTGACTAGTTTACTAAATAATTTATTTCTCTCCAATGGGAAGTAAAATTCTTTTTGTAACATGTTCAACTACATGTCTATAATCTTCCCTCAAAATTTAATGATTTTTGGAGATGTTTTACTATGTCAAATCGATTTTACAAAGTTGGATGTTTCAGCAGTTTTCGGTATCTGTAATGTCTGTGTTCAATCAATTATTTCTCACAATTGGGAAGTGATATTTGAGAAATTATTTTTCTACCTTGTTCATCTACATGTTTAGAAACTTCTCTCAAAATTTCATAATTAATGGAGTTCATTTACTATTTTTAATTGATTTTACAAAATAAGATACGCAAAATTCCAAGTCTCTGTAAAATCTGTTTTTCACCAAACGAGGTCATCAGTCGACTGATGTATTTTTTTAGTCGACCGACGACCTCATAACGGTTATAATTTCTAGATTTTGATATATCCGTTATTTTATCTTTTTTCTTGGTTTTCTTGGGTTTTTGGGCTTTGCCGTATGATCCTATATATACCCCTTGCCCTCTAACTTCTGAAGAAACCAAGAAAATGTTTTAAACAAGTTTAAAGAGTTTTAAACAAGGTTTTAGTTTGGTTTAAGTGTGTTTAAGAAGCTTTTAAGCATTTGGAAGTTTGAGTTTGAGAAATCAATTTCACAAGAGCTTGAGGAGATCATCTATTGGTGTTTGGGCATCCAACTATTCTCCTTCTACCTCTTGATCTATTGAGAAGTTTTCTAAACTCTATTTCTAGCTCTTTTATATATTTGATTATCATTGTTATTAAGCTAGAACTATATTGAGTTTAGTTTTGATTTATATCTCTTTGTTCACACACAACCTTTTGAGCTTATTGTATTTACATTCATAGTATAATTTGGGGTTGTGGGTTTGTGACTAAGAGTTGTGCTTAATTGAGTTCTCACCTTGTTTAGAGAAAATCATTTGATTTATATTGTGCTTATTGTGAGATTCACTTTGTAATACACTTGTACACCGAGAGAAGTGTGTGGCGAGAGTCGGGGATCGTCCCAAGAGGAGTGGCGTCGGTTGACGAACCTAGTGAGAGGTTGTATCCGAGCACTTGAGGGAGACACGTCTAATTCAACATTTGAGAGGGTGTAAAGTGGGATTGCAAGAGTGTTGATTGTAGAGTTTTCGGTAAACTAGAAAACCTTATTGTGTGGTGTAAACGTTATTCGGGTGAACGTAAAAAACCCGGTTGTGATAGTGGAGATCTCCTCGAGGTGAGGAGCGGAGACGTAGGTCAAGTGGTTAGACCGAACTCCGTGATCATATCGTTTGTTTGTGATTGCATTGGCGTACTTTTACATTCGTGCTTATTATTCATATTGCCTTTGTTAATTGCTCATTGTTGTTTTTCCCACTATCTAGTTTATGATTAATTCACCCTTGTGCTAGCTTATAAATCCTTGCATATATTTCTATATACCTCTTTGCTAGGATATATCATATTGTATATTGCTTATCCTAGCTCATATATATTATTGCATTTCATACTTGCTAGGATAACTTATTAATTAATTTTAATTGGCATATAATCGGATTAGATTAGCATAAGACCCTAATTACCCCCCTCTAGGGTCTAACACCTTCAAGGAGTTCTGTGATCAGGAGGGCATTGCTAGACACTGGATAGTTAGATTTACACCACAGTAGAATAGGATCGCGGAGAGACTGAATCGAACACTGCGGGAGAAAGCAGTGAGTATGCGATCATATGCTGGTTTGGGCAAAGAATGATAGTCAGAATCGATTGCTACAGCTTGCTATATAGTGAATCGATCTCCACATTCGACATTGGACGGTGATACACCCTATCGGGTGTGGTCAGGGGAGCATGCAGATTATGAGAGGCTCCGAATTTTCGGATGTACCGCCTACTATCACGTCAACGAGGGAAAGCTTGACACGAGGGCCAAGAAGGCAATTTTCTTGGGGTATGCAAAGGGCGTAAAAGGCTACCGCCTTTGGTGTACAGAAGATTCGAAGTTCGTGATCAGCAGGGATGTTACCTTTGATGAGAAGTCTATGATTGCTAGGGTGCCCAAGGATTATGGTGTTAAGACTGTTGGGACTTCCAAGTCCTAGGTTATTGAGATAGAACCTAAAGACCAACCAAGTTCTAGTCATGTTCAAGTGGGAAATCAGGTAGATGATGAGCTTGAGCAGGAGGAGGTTCAGCAAGAGAATACACAGGCACTATAACAACAGAAGCTTGAGGATAGCTTGGTTTCCACCAGGCCAAGGCGGGTATACAAGCAGGTACAGAAGCTGGGGGCTGATCAACCCCTGAAGCACTATGGGCATGTTAATTTGGTTGAGTACGCACTCTCAGTGGAGGAAGATGAGCCGGTCTCCTTCAAGGAAGCTATTCGGGATAGAGATAGCGAGAGTTGGTTGGCTGCGATAGAGGAGGAGATGGAACCTCTCCGGAAGAACCAAATATGGGAGGTGGTCCCATTGTCCGTAGGAAGAAAAGCTATTGGTTGTAAGTGGGTGTATAAGAGAAAGAAAGATCCTTTAGAGCTCGGTGGTACAAGGTACAAGGCTAGGCTAGTGGTCAAGGGGTTTGCACAAAAAGAATGTGTGGATTACAATGAGATATTTTCTCCGGTGGTGAAACACACTTCTATTCGGGTGCTATTGAGTATTGTTGCTCATGGTGATCTTGAGCTGGAACAACTCGATGTAAAGACGGCCTTCTTGCACTGAGACTTGGATGAAAAGATCTACATGCATCAACCTGAGGGTTATAAGGTTGAGGGCAAGGAGAATCATGTATGTCGCTTGAGGAAGTCACTTTACGGATTAAAGCAATCTATGTGATAGTGGTACAAGCGATTTGACTCCTTCATGCTAAAGCATGGGTTTTTCTGAAGCGACTATGATTATTGTGTTTACATTCGGAAGCTTCGTGGAGGTGATTATATCTATCTCCTGTTGTATGTGGATGACATGCTTATTGCATCGAAGAACAAGGTGGAGATAGATAAGCTGAAATCTCAACTTAGCAATGAGTTCGAGATGAAGGACATGGGCGCTGCTAGGAAAATACTGGGTATGGAGATTAGAAGAGAGCGGGCAAATCGACGATTGTTCTTGAGTCAGAAGGGCTACCTAGAGCGGGTGATCACGAGATTTAGGATGCAAAGTGTAAAGTCGGTGGTGACACCATTGGCTCCACACTTCAGGCTTTTAGGTAAACAATCTCCCACTATAGATGAAGATAAGGCACACATGGAACGTGTTCCTTATGCTAGTACAGTTGGCAGTTTGATGTACGCCATGGTGTGTACACGTCCTGATATTTCACAGGTGGTTAGTGTGGTCAGCAGGTTCATGGCGAATCCGGGAAAGGCGCACTGGGAAGGGGTGAAATGGGTCCTGAGGTACTTGAAAGGTAACGTGGATACGGGTCTGTGATTTGGTGGAAATACATGTCAGGTCGATGGGTATGTTGACTCAGATTATGCGGGCAATCTAGATAGACGGCGATCTACTACTGGTTATGTATTCAGAATATATAGAGCTCCAGTTAGTTGGCGATTGATGTTGCAGGCTACAGTGGCACTTTCTACAACAGAGGCCGAGTACATGGCTATGGCAGAGGGAGTGAAAGAAGCATTGTGGCTGTGGGGTCTTCTAGATGACTTGGGGATCGAGCAGGAAAGTGTGAACTTGTGGTGCGACAGTCAAAGTACGATTCACTTGGCGAAGAATCATGTTCACCATGCTCGTACCAAGCATATCGATGTCAGATATCATTTTGTGCGGGATTTCATAGAGGATGGTGATATTTCTCTCATGAAGGTGCATACGAATGAGAATCCCGCGGACATGTTAACCAAGGTGGTGACAGGTAGCAAGTTCCAGCATTGCTTGGACTTGCTTTATATCAGCCCGTGTTGAGTTGCCCAAGAGGGCATGGCCCTTCGGGGCGGTGATGGAGGTGTGGTGGAGACTATGTTGAAGAATAATAGCAGAACTACGGTTAGCTTGATCCCGGTGGAGGGTACGTAGGCAGCCGCAGTATAGTGGCGCAGCTGGTTTGGCCTGGATATCTCTCTGGTGGAGTTCGTGGGGTTCTTCTGGTGTTCGTCCATAATTTGAGGTTTATCAAATGATGTACGAGTTGGAGAATTGTGAATGCGGGGTTTGGGGGGCCCACCCACGTGGGTTTCTTTTTCTCGTGGGCGCCTGCGCACACCGCCTGCGTGCGTGTCCCATCTCCGCACGAATCGAGCGCACAGGCTCGTGTTCACGCCGCCTGCCCACATCCTGCACTTGCGTGCGCGCACACGTAAAGCCGATCGCCCGCCCACTTTGAGCCCAGCACCCCACGACGCCGTCTGTGTTCGTGCTCGTACACGAGTTCGCGCGCGGGGTTTTCGTTTCCAGCCGCTTGCGCCTGCCAAAATCTTCAGTGCCCCACCTTGGTTTCCTATAAATAGAGAAGGGGGTGGAGGAGTTAGTTGTGTGGGAAAAAATTAAGTGGGTTTTGTGTGGAGTTCTTTTGAGAGAAAAGAAAGAGTGAGTTGAGAGAGAACTTGTAAAGTTTGGTATTCTCCTCATAGTGAAACCCCCTCCCGTGGACGTAGGCTAGTTAGCCGAACCACGTAAATCTTGTGTTTGTATTGTCATAACTATTTGTTTTACTTGCAGGTGCTCTCGATAGTTTAGTCCTTGCACTGATGAGAGGAAGAGTGGATATCTCACTTCGCTGAGATATTTCGCTACTGAGTCTGGGTTTCCTTCGCGAATCACAGATATCGAGTTTGATTTGTACTTTTGTGAAAACAGAAGTCAAGGCTCTCTCTCAGGACATATCGCTTCCGCGACGGTGGGCATGGCTCCTCCCCCAACAATTACCGTCCTGCCATAACATGGCTAAGCCACCTTCTCTTCGGGCACAATCTACAACAAAGCAATTAGAAAATCCCATCTTTATTTGAACGGCCTCCATCTCGCACGTTGTGAGTCGCGTTTCGCATAGAAAGACCACCTGGGGAACTTCCCTCCTTACGGAATCTCGTAGAGCATCAACTGTCCAAGGGTTTCCGAGCCTTGGCAGTTCCACACTATAATAGTCATCGCATTCAGCGGCCTTACTTCCCGGTGCCGCGGATAACTCTCACTGAATGTTCATATCCATCTCTTGTTGTATAGGCCCCATCCTTAATATTTCTGTGAGACCACCAATTTACTCCTATAGCCAAAAAAGTGTGAAAAGTTGTGTGGCTTAAATAAATATGCCCAAAGCTTAAGCGTAACAAGTGCTAGCACTTTTTGACAATAGATTTTGCCAAACAACGCGTTACACTCGGTGGGTCACACTCAGTGGTCTCATGGCTTATATCGCGCCACCCCAACACTTGGTGGGTCTGACGTCTCGTATTGCGCCATCCCAAACTTAGTCCCGCATTGGGAAAAGTGAGAAGTTGTGTGGCTTAAATAGGTAAGTCCAAAATTCAAGTATAACATCGGCTAGTTGATTTTGTTCAAAGTTATTTCCTCGTAGTAAGCTCTCTTTCTTTAACTAAGTTCATTTTTTCCCCCAATATTCTGTGAAGGCCGGTCAGTTTGACGGGTTATTATTTTTTTCACTTGCTCAGCTCACTACTTGTTTTTAAATGAGCCTTAAAATTGCCCATATTATCCCCAACTTCATCAAGTGCCTGAGCCACAAAATTCATCCCGACAACATCATGGATCCGATCATTCAAGTCCCTCCAAATTTTGGCAACCAATCCGCTCCCATAATTTCTCCATGTTTCAAATCATATTTTGACTCTCTCAATTCAAGTGATTTGGTTTGATTCTCCTTGCTTTGGTGCAATATTTTAAGAGATCTTATTTTCTCACCCACACACGTGAATTCCCATCCTGGCCCTTTGATTTTGGACTCTCCAAATGAGCACTGGATTCCGATCCTCCAGTCACCCGTCCAACTATCCCCACCGAATTTCTCTACTTTAGTGCATATTGTTGCTGGATTCAGATCTTCCCTACTATCTAAAAAGTAGTGGAGCACAACCATTGATTATCTAGTTAGTGATTATGATTTTTTCTTTGAGTAAAAATTAGTAATGAGTGTAATACACGGGGTATGGTGAGTGTTAGATTTAGATTGTAGCATAACTGTTGTGCGCAGCGGAAATTCCGGCAGAGTTTCTGGTGCACAGTAAGAGAGAAAGATCAATAAGAATTCTTATTTCTCAAAAGGAACAAGAATCTAAAACCTAATATCCCATCAAAGTGGGATATTAGCTCTTCCTCTCGTCAGCTCTAGGACTGCGCGTCGAGGGAACCTAAAAACTATTACAATGGCCACAAACACAAACAAACCAATTTTTACGTGGTTCGGCAAACTGCCTACGTCCACGGTGCAAGGAGGGGGATCTACTATTAAAGAGAGAAAGAATACAATGGGTTTACAACTCTCACAATCTAAACCCTCAAATAGGCTCCTTGCTTTACTTCACAAGAAAAGATCAGCCTCCAAATACTTTTTCTCTCTTCACAAAATCCTAGGATTTTCCTCTGCTGCAGCCGCTATTTTTCTTCTCTGTAGAAAACAACCACAGCCAAAACAAAACTCTCCTCGCGCGAACCCCTTTTGCTCAAAATCAGCCGCAGCCAATCTTTCACCTCTGCCTCCTTTTCACCAAACCCTAGGAACAGTGCTCATTCCTATTTATAGCTGCAACAATGTTTCGGGTGGGCCTTCTTTTGTCCGCGGTTTCCTGACTTCGTGGCCAAGTGGGTTTTGATTTCTTCACGTGGGTTCGTGGTCCCCACGTCCGTTTCCCATCTCTTCACACGGTATTGCATTGAGAACATCAAATCATGTGGTTGCCTGCTGAACCCAATGGTCCCTACAAGCCACTATCGTTCACAATTCTCCACCTCGGTGAAGTTTTCTCAAAACTGAACCGACACCGACCAAACCAAATATCTCACTTGTTGTGTCCAGTACGAAGTGAAACAATTCATGACAACGGACTCAATCCATAACAAGTCGAGAACCCAAATGAGAGTGCAAACACTCTCCAAACGTCGGTATCTACTCACCAAATCGATCTCACCCCATCAAAATCCAAACCGGTTGCATCATAAAGACTGCCTACGTATCCTCTTGCCTAAGGAATCAAGCCTTACGTAGTTCACCCAAATGGCCTCAAAATGCCTTAATCTAATAGAAGAGTCCACAACCCTTCTCCAACATCACGATCAAGTCTGCGACTGATAGCACCTCCAATGGCCTCAAACACCTCCACCTGAGGTGAACAAATGACCATATCCAAACTACGTCTACCAGCTACACTCGAATCAAAACCCAACTCATCATCTGCATCCAAAACCAAATGATCTCCAAGCCGTGTCACCTCAGCTGGAATCCCAAACAATACAGTATGATCTAGAGTAATCTTCACCCAATGTGGAGTAGCATCACTCTCCACCCGCTGTGATACATCTAAGGTCTGTCCAAAACTCTCCACCTGCTGAGAGTCAATTGGCTTCCTCATCGAAGCCAAGTGACACTACCAGACCTATCTTCCAATGGAGTTTTACCTCCAATCACAGCAGTTGACAACTCTTCAATAGGATGACTCAAATATGTCGAAGCCTCTGTCCAAAAACTCTTCTGCAAACCATTGCTCGACCACCAACACCGTTCCTCCTCCAGCAAGACACAGTTCTCCAAATTTTTTACCCTATCTAGTTGCCCCAAGATTTCCTTTCCAACAAAGTGTCTCGAAATGTCATTGTAGGCGTATAAAACTGCTTATAGGTCCCTTAACACAGCTCGGTATGGTGATTCGACAAATCAACGAACCATCGGACGATATATCCAAGCATGTTCGAAGCTAAGTGAGACGCGATGAGGCGGGTTAACGAAGCGACGAGGTTAATGAACCATACGCAAGCTAACAAATCAAGATCGAGTCAAGATCAGTTTCGGACTCGAACTCCAAAGCGGATTTACTGTCAAATCAGGATCCGGATTTACTGCCAAATCAGGTCAATGAATGAAGTCCGGATAAGTCAACTACAGAACCGGAAAACGGACACAACGACAGGAAAAACCAACACCAAGAGAGGCTCGGCCGAAACCGAGCCACCTCTTGGTAGCTCGGCCAAAGCCGAGCCACCTCAGGGTGGCTAGGTGGTTCGGCCACCTGTGCCCGGGCACAGTGAAGGGTGCCTATAAATAGGAGAGGTGTGGCTCATTTGAAAGGACTTTTGACTCTTGAGAGAAAACTCTGCCGAATTAAGAATTCAACCTCGAATTGTCGGAGCCTCAAAGACTTGGACTAAAATCCTCAGATCTGATCCTCAGCGACCGTCGACGCCAAATAAGGCAAGAATTCGAGAGGAAGTCGGATTTCAGATCTACGCGGTCATCCTCCGGATCAAAGCTTGGTCTTTGATCCCGAGAAACGGGCGATTATTTCCTTGGTGAACTAATCCCCCCCCCCCCTATTATTTCCTTCGTGAAATAATACCCGTCGTACTGCGTAGATCCGACCGGATCTAGATCACGCGGTGGTCCACGGATAAACCCCGGCGCGAGCGAAGAACCCATACAAGCGAGCGACCGCAAAACAGGAGCTCGTGATTTGTTCGACAAACAAGGAAAAAGTTGTAATTTTTACTTTTTTTATTTAATTTCGTTTTAACCGGATCTTATAAAAAGACCGGATCTTTGTAACCGATAAACAGTTATTTGAGATAGCAATGGAATCAGTGAAGAAAGTAACGATTTTCCCTGCGAACAATCTGGCGACCACAGTGGGAGCCGCCGATCTCGCTGCCGAGATCGGAGCGTCGCAGCCGCGGATCTCAATCCCGGTCGTGGAGGAGGTCGAATATGAGTTCGACCAGCAGAAGTTCGAGGAGTATGTGTCATCCTCGTCCGGATCTACCTCCCCCCGCAAGTCCAAGAAGTTCTCCTCCAAGAGGAAAGTCCGTTGGTATGAGGAAATGGAGAATACCAACGCAGAACTCACCCCAGCTGGTGCCGAAGTTGCATCGGGTGAAGTTCCACCGGCCTCCAAGCAGGTAAAATCCGCCATTGAAGGCGTGGTGACTCTCTCTAAGAGAGCCCGCCAAAGGCAACGTCAACGCCTTGCGAAACAATTCGCAAGGGCAATGGAGTCCGTTGACGGGATCCGCTACAACGCGGATCTGAAGAACAAGAGAGGCAAACAGCCTCAACAACCAATGAATGGCAGCTCCTCCAAGCCGCCAACGAATGAATGGATCCGTGTCAAACGGAATCGTTCGACACTAGATGAGCGCATCCGCAAGCGCCGCGCACTGTCAGCGCAGGCACGGGCTCAAGTCCAAGAAGCCCGCAGAAGACGGCAGAAGGAAGTGGCCAAGAAGCCGCCACCAACTCGCCAGGTATGGAGGCCGAAGTCTGAAGTGACGATTCAGCCTTCAACGCAAGTTCAACCTCCGGTGAACCAACCCAAATCACCAATGATTCCAATAGCTGCTCCAGGAGATCCCGCGAAACCTTCCCGAGGAAGGAGATCGGTTTTGGAGCGCCTCGGTCCACTTCCCGATGAGGGACGCAAAGCTCCAGTTCAAGAGCGTTTGGGCCTGATAAAGAAGCCCCGAACGACTCAACATGCTGGGGGTCGCCGCCACCCTCAGCATGACAAGGAGTCCATGGCAGCTAAGCGCACTAATTTGCGCATTGAAGTTCAGGAGCCCGCTGAGAACTCACGCCTACAAAGGCATGTTTCAAGGCGCGTGACTCTTGAAGGCCCGAAGAAGGCAATTCACCCTCAGAAGGAAACATTGTCGTCCGATGACGAGGGCGTTATACCTGAGAAATCGTGCCAACACACGATAGGTTACTCTGACTTGCAAACCGATGGGTTGTACTATCGTGTTGGGGGTACGAGTAAAACAAGGAAAAGGAGTCCCCGAGAATTGACAACTCAATGTCCTTATTCAAAACTCATTCGGGCAGTATTGTCTGAGTGCAACTGCGCCAAGACAGTCCCCGAGAGGATTTCGGTTTTTGAAAGACTCACTGCTGAAACGCCAAAACCAAGGCATAGGCGTTTCCGACGAAGAAGAACGGTGGTCGAAGATGGAGAATTTCCGAGGGTCACCACCAATATGACCAGCAAAGGAACACCGGCTCAGGACAATCCCGAGGCGATTCCAGAGATGGCCCGATGTGTAACTCGTCTGTAGTCTGGAGCTATCATTCGTGCAACATATGGTAGGGTTCGGACGAGATTACCTTCAGGAGATGAAGAATCAGATGCCGGCTCGGCAGTTGCATCTGATAATACCGTATCCAGCGAAGGACAACCCCGCGAGTCATTCATGATAAGCGCGGAACAAGTGGCCAAGATGCTCGAAGAAGCCATGGCCAAACAACAAGAGAGCTTCAAGTTTGAAATGCAGATGGCCATGCAGAATATGAGAGAAATGCATGAGCAACAAATCCAGGCACTGACGAACCAGCAAGGCGAACCAAGCCGTCGTAACCAGGTCGTTCAGGAAGATGAGCACACAGATACGGATGAAGCTCATAATGCTAATAATCCTCCCGTCAATGCAGGGGGTGGTAATGAGGATGCTAGTCGCAATGCCACACTTCCACCTCAGAATCGTGCTAACGAAAACACAGGTGAAGGTTTGAAGATCAAAAACCTCGAGAACAAGATCAATACGTTGATTTCTGCTCAAGAGGTGAAGAAAACGGGCATTCCTTGTCCATACCCAAGAGAATGGGAATCAATCCCATATCCGGCAAAGTTCAATTTAATTAACTTCATGCCGTTTGATGGGAAGGGTTCACCCACCCAGCATTTGATTTACTTCAAATCACATCTGGGGGTTATCTCTGGCAATGAGCCTCTGATGATACGGTCCTTCGTTGGCACTCTTCGTGGAGCCGCCTTCGATTAGTATCGCCGCCTCAAGCCAGGAAGCGTGAATAGCTAGGACGATATGGAGACTAAGTTCCTCGCCAATTTCTTCGACGACGACACCGAGATATCTATTGGGTCGTTGCTGGATGAGAAACAGAAATACGGGGAGTTAGTCGACACCTTCGTTAAAAGGTTCCGGAACAAGGCGATGAATTGCCGGGACCCGATCACTGAGGAGTTCATTCTCCAGACCTGCCACAACAACCTTTCATTGGACGTGTTGGAAGCAATGGGCACAGCACCATCCAAGACATGGAAGGATCTGAAGGTCCGAGGGGAGCAAGCTGAGCGATTCCTCAGAAGAAAGAAGGTGGATGTAGGCGTATAAAATTGCCTATAGGTCCCTTATCACAGCTCGACGACGCTAATTCGACCAAATCGACCATCGGGCGACGAATCCAAACAAGACCGTTAGCTCGCCAACGCCGAAGCCAAGCCATACGCAACGGAGCAAGTTAACGAGGCGACGAAGCCAACAAATCGCACCCAAGCGTTGGAACGCATCCACTCGCACGCGGAATCAAGCCAACGTTTCGGGGAATCACCGAGTCATCTAAACAAGAGCGAACTCGG
>BQKN01061054.1:125848-145373 GCA_022839385.1 Asparagus kiusianus | reverse complement strand
CCAGGGCACGGACAGCGGAGAAGAAGCTGATTCCGAAGCCGGATTCGATTACAATGGAGGTTTTGTTTTAAATGACATTGTACCCTTTGTAATCAATCTTGACGATGAACAATCGTCAGATGGCACTTGTAACTGGCAACTTGCCAATATCGAAATAAATGATAATTTAGAGTACTCACTGTCTCTTGATGATGTGATAAAGGGATTATACGATAATCCTGATTTATATACGCCACTCCGATCGTCTTATATAGCAAAGAAAAGCCTCCAGCATTCTTTCGGGACAACCCTAGTTATCCCTGCCAAAATTGGAGGTGAAAAAGAAGTGATTTACGGTAAAGGAGAGAATTTTCCGTTACCAGATCATTTCCTAAGAGAAGATGAGGATGAAGACAAACCTGGTCGATATTTATCTAAGTATAGTCCGGAAGCGCGCAAGCTCATGGAAAAACAGGGATATGATTTCATACTCGGAGAAGGTTTATACTTCGATCGAGGTTCCCGAATTCCAGCCAAAGCAGCATATGTACCAAAAGGGAACCGGATGATTATTATAAATTCAGACGAGGATTAGGGTATGTCTCTTCCTCAGAAGACAAGTGTTGCTGGTTAATCAATGACCAATCATCTAAGCAATACAAGGATGGGTACTCGTCAGATTCCTCGGAATGGGATTCCGATACAAGTTTGGGGGAAGTATTCAAAGCCCTAATGGCGAACATGGCCACAGCTGATCCATCCACAATGGAGGACGACGATCAAATGCCAATGTGGGAAGACCCATGGGTTCATCACTTAAACATGCAGTACGGCGATAGGTTTGAACAGAGGGAACCCCCTACTGAAGACAAAATAGTCCAAATTAATATGAGCAATGAAGCCAACCCAAAGCCCATATTCATTAGCGATAGTCTTCCCCCAAATGAGAAGGAGGAATTAATTGCTCTCATTAGGGAATATATTGACGTCTTCGCCTGGAACTATGAGGACATGCCAGGGCTCGACCCTAATGTGGCAATGCATCGCCTCGATATCAGGTCGGATGCCAAACCTGTCAAACAGCAGCAGAGACGGTTTCGTCCGCAGTTTATGGAAGCTATTGAGGCAGAGGTTAAGAAATTGATCGACTCAGGGTTTATCCGAGAGGAGCAACATCCAGACTGGCTAGCCAATATTGTTCCAGTCATGAAAAAAAATGGTAAAATCAAGATTTGCATCAACTTCAGGAACCTGAATGCGGCATGTCCAAAAGATGACTTTCCTCTCCTAATCACGGACGTCATCATCGACAATACGTGCGGATTTGAGAGAATGTCTTTTATAGATGGCTTTTCAGGATATAACCAAATCAAGATGCACCCGGATGACGAGAAGCATACAGCGTTCAGAACACCCCTCGGTGTCTTCTGCTACACGGTGATGCCTTTCGGTCTAAAGAATGCTGGCGCCACGTATCAGCGAGCAATGACTAAGATTTTTCAAGAACATCTCAGGAAAACAGTCGAGTGATACGTTGACGATTTGGTTGTAAAATGCCGCAACAAAGAAGATCATATCAAGGACTTGAAGACGATGTTCGATCTTATGCGGAGTCATCAATTAAAGATGAACCCCACTAAATCCTTCCTGGGAATGTCCAGCGGAAAATTCTTGGGATTCGTCGTCACCACTAAAGGCATACATATTGATCCTGACAAGGTAAAGGCGATACATGAATTGCAGCCCCCGAGAAATCTAAGAGAACTCAGAGGATTACAAGGGCGCTTAGCTTACATCCGACGGTTCATCTCAAATCTTTCTGGGAAGTGTCAACCTTTCTCTAAGTTAAACAAGAAAGGTGTGTCGTTTATTTGGGACGACGCTTGCCAAAAAGCACTCGAAGATATCAAGACATATCTGACGAATCCTCCTGTTCTTGTCGCACCAAAATCAGGTAAACCGTTCTTGATTTACATCAAGGCGATGAACCATTCGATAAGTGCTTTATTAGCACAAGACGATGATAATGGTCACAAACAGGCGGTTTATTACTTAAGTCGGACTTTGGTAGGCGCTGAGTCCCGATATCCGATGATTGAGAAAGAATGCCTTGCATTGGTATTCGCAGTACAAAAGATGCGGTATTACTTGGTTGGACAGACGATTTACGTTATCTCTAACGTTAATCCAGTACGGGTATTTATGACGCAACCAGGTTCGATGAATTGACGGTTAGCAAAGTGGGTCCTTCTCTTGTCCCAGTATGATCTGCACTTCAAACAACAGAAGTCGGTCAAAGGATAAGCGATTTGTGATCTTTTGGCGGCAAGCCCGACAACGGATACGGCAGAAGTATATAATGACTTGCCAGATGAAACCCACGAGGTTAACACCACGTCGCATCAACAAGTATGGCAATTATACTTCGATGGTGCTTCGAGAGCAGTTAATAAGGCAGTAACCCCCGGATATCCTAAAGTCTCCTCCGGAGTTGGAGTTGTCTTAGTTTCCCCGGGGAAGCATGTAATGCCTCGGGCTTATTCACTGACTGGTCCATGTTCCAATAACGTAGCCGAGTACAATGTGCTTCTCATTGGACTCAGTTTCGCCAAGGAGCTGGGGTCGAATATCTCGAAGCTTTTGGGGATTCTCAATTGATAGTCAACCAAGTCCATGGAGAGTATGAAGTCAGGAACCAAGACCTGATCCCATACCACCAGGAGGCTGTCAAAATGGCAGATTCTTTCGAAGAATTCTTTATTGAATACATCCCTCGTCTCCAGAATGCTTATACGGATGCACTGGCAGCACTAGCAGTATTACTTGTGCAGCCGTCCGAAACTGAACTGCTAGTCACAGTAAGATCACATCAACTCTGCATACCCATATACAATATGGATATTGAAGAGGAAGATGATAGAAACATAAACGCCAAGGAGGTGAACTCAACTCAAATCGGGTCTGAGTCCCGAGATTGGCGTTTTCCCATCATTGACTACGTCCAATATGGTATTCTGCCAGAGGATGTAAAAGAAAGGGAATCAATCCGCCGAAGAGCACCAAGGTTCTTCTATAATACCGAGACCCGTACATTATACCGTCGAGGGTATGATGATTTGCTACTCCGATGCCTTTCGAACGAAGAAGCAGAAGAAGTTCTTAAGGAAGCACACGAAGGAGAATGCGGTGCGCATCAGCCTGGTCCCAAACTGTATGATCGCATCAGAAGAATGGGATATTTTTGGCCAATAATGGTACGTGACGCAATCGAATACGCCCGAGGATGTCACGCTTGTCAGGTACATGCAAATTATATACACCAACCACCAGAGCGGTTACACACGTCAACCACGTCTTGGCCATTCGAGACGTGGGGTATGGACATTGTCGGTCCTATTTTCCCCCCTTCAGTCAAAGGTGATCGATTTATTCTCGCAATCACGGATTACTTCTCAAAGTGGGCTGAAGCGATTCCGCTTAAAGAAGTGAAGACGAACAACGTCATCAATTTCATCAAGCATCATGTCATATACCGACACGGCGTGCCGAGACGGATCATTCATGATAACGGTCCACAGTTCATAAGCAACGCTTTCGTCAGGTTCTGTGACAAGTTCAAAATTTAGGATGTTTCGTCAACAGCTTATTATCCCGCTGCGAATGGATTAGCTAAGGCTTTTAACAAGACGATCATTAAGATCCTGTCAAAGCTCGTGAAGACCAATAAATGAGATTGGGACGATAAACTTGGCGAAGCACTCTGGGCTTATCGTACCACCATACGCACACCTACAGGAGCTACTCCATATTCGTTGGTATACGGATGTGAAACTGTGCTACCACTGGAAATTCAAATCACATCCCTTCGGATCGCTCTCGCAACTGAGATGACGACGGAAGAGCAACATCAGAAACGTCTCGAAGAACTCGAAATGTTGGATGAAAGACGCTTAGAAGCTCAACAACACATCGAGTTTTATCAAGCCAGAATATCTAGGGCTTTTAACAAAAGAGTCCGACAGAGAAGCTTCAAGGAAGGAGATCTGGTCCTCGCTGCTCTCCGACCGATAATCCTCAATTCCAAGAAGAAGGGTAAATTTGAACCCAAATGGGAAGGACCGTTTGTGATAGGTACAGTCTACTCAAACGGCGCATATCGCCTCATTTCTCTAGAGGGCGTCAGGCAATTAATACTAATAAATGGGAAATTCCTGAAAAAGTACTATCCCTAGTACATTCAGGATAACCCATTTATCGGGAAGTTCCTCGAAGAATATTACATTTAATATTCTAGAGGATAACCCAAAATTATTTCTACCATCAAAATCTCTCACTGATCGATTTCAATTGACAGTGAGTCCACCAAAACTGTCTTTCTGGTCTAAGCCACCAACAAATTCCCCTCTTGATTCTTTCCACGAACAAGAGGCTCACTTTCAATTCAGAGCCTCCTTTCGATAAACGAAAGAACTCTCTTCTTCTCTCTTTGGTTAAACCTCTTCATGGTTATAGCCAAAGTTGAAATTTCATTTCGATAAACGAAAAACTCATCTAGATAACCAATCCTATAAAAGGTAAGCTTATTTAGATCTTCCAGATTCTCGGAGTGGAGATCACACTTCTAGTTTCTTTCTTGCACTGGAAATAGAATATAAAATTCTTCCTTTCCAGAATCAAGGAATAGAATATAAAATCCTTCCTTCCTTGTTCGGGGAATAGAATATAAAATTCTTCCTTCCCACATCAATCCTTTTCCAAGAATTTAGGATTTATCCTAGGAAGTTTATCCCGAATCCTAAGCAGGGATAAATCTGCGCCTAACATGCGCTGCCGGTTTAGTCTTTCTCCGTAGAAGAAGACACCAGAGTTCGATTCTGGGGTATTCTATCCTGAAACCTAAGCAGGGATAAGTCTGCGCCTAACCCGCGCTGCCGGTTAGTTCTTAACCGTTAAAAAGAACACTCACCCACATATTCAACATTGTGGCAGGTTGTTATTAATAACACCAAAATCCATGCCTTACATGCATGGGGAATTTCATCCTGAATCCTAAGAAAGGATATGCCGACGCCTAACACGCGTCGCCGGTTAGTTCTTAACCGTTAAAAAGAATACTCGCCCACATATTCAACATTGTGGAAGGTTGTTATTAATAACACCAAAATCCATGCCTTACACGTATGGGGAATTTCATCCTGAATCCTAAGAAAGGATATGCCGACGCCTAACACGCGTCGCCGGTTTAGTCTTTACCCGTAGAAAGAGATACCAGAACCTGACTCTGGAAACCTTTATCCCGAAGCCTAAGTAGGGATAAGTCAACGTCTAATACACGTTGCTGGGTAGCCTATTCCCATAACAATGGCGAAGTCTACCTATTCGAAGTCGTAGCACAAAGTCTAAGGGAGTTCATTCCTTTAGCGCAACGTTACATGCGGAACAGATTTAGACAATCCGCATGCTAGCCCGACTCAAACGGTAGTCGGTAAAGGCTAATCAAACCCGTTGAAGGCTGGGGGTTAGCCAAAAATCCTAAAGTTAACGTCTAACACGTATCGCCGGGTAGCCTATTCCCGTAACAAATGGTGAAGCCTATGTATTCAATATCATAGCACAAAGTCTAAGGGAGTTCATTCCTTTAGCGTAACGTCACATGTGGAACGGATTTGGACAATCCGCATGCTAGCCCGACTCAAACGGTAGTCGGTAAAGGCTTATCAAATCCGTTGAGGGCTGAGGGTTTGCCAAAAATCCTATGAGTATTATGGTCAATCATTTCAAACAAGAATGAAGAATCATAATAAAAATAAAAAAAATCGTGTTCACTAAGAGGATCAAAAGTCAAAACATCCAACAAAAGGAATCATACATCAAGCCCATGGCTAAAAATCTGCTGACTAATCTTAGACAGCTTCTCATCATAAGCCTGCCTAAGCTCATCCTCCAATTCAGCTCTGAGGGATTCTTCAGTGGTGGTTCGAGTCTTCACAGCAACCTCCTCTGTCTCGACCAGCTTCTGCTTCATGGACTTCAACTCCTCAGATAAGGTCATATGGGCTCGTTGATCCTGTACCTTCGTCATCTAAAGAATACTCAAAGTCTCCTCTTTCTCCCGAAGTTCTCTTCTGAGCTGCTCTATCTCGGTCTCGCAAGAGGTAATGGAAATGTCAAGCTCGGCAAGTGAAGATGATCTAGCAGCAAGGTTGGTCTCAACTCGATCTACCCGATCCCGCTACACCTGAAGCTCGAACTCAGCAAGGACTCGAGTTTCGCGCCATGTCTGTAAACGAGTATCCAACTCGGCAGCAATAAATGAAGAGACACCTGCATCTCGGAGCTCACGAAATATCTGAAGCTCATGCTCTAGGCAATCAAGGTCATCAACTATAGCCTTCGCCAGATCTGGATATCCTGCTTCCCTTATCGAATTGATTCTGGGATCAAGGAAAGGCTTGAATTGGCGAAGGAAGAGTCCGCCGTGGAAGAGCTTGCCGATCATAGTGTTCACGAAGGAGAAGAAGGAGCGAACTTCTATGCAGAGGACGATCTTCTCAGGATCGTTGTCTGATAACAACTCCTTCATAAGGACATGAAGCCGAGAAGAAGGCCCTTCACAAAGAAGGAGAAATCCGCCAAATAAGGCAAGAATTCGAGAGGAAATCGGATCTCAGATCTACGCGGTCATCCTCCGGATCAAAGCTTGGTCTTTGATCCCGAGAAACGGGCGATTATTTCCTTGGTGAACTAATCCCCCCCGGCTATTATTTCCTTCGTGAAATAATACCCGTCGTACTGCATAGATCCGACCGGATCTAGATCACACGGTGGTCCACGGATAAACCCCGGCGCGGGTGAAGAACCCACACAAGCGAGCGACCGCAAAACAGGAGCTCGTGATTTGTTCGACAAACAAGGAAAAAGTTGTAATTTTTACTTTTTTTTATTTGATTTCGTTGTAACCGGATCTTATAAAAAGACCGGATCTTTGTAATCGATAAACAGTTATTTGAGATAGCAATGGAATCAGTGAAGAAAGCAACGATTTTCCCCGCGAACAATCTGGCGACCACAGTAGAGAAACAGGTACATCTTGTACCTCCCACCAGAATAGAGTACCTTCACCTTTCTGTCTATCACACACTTCTTCAATCTGTTGGATACTACTAGGACTTTCTCCAAAGGGGATTTGGTTGCAACCCAAACACGCCTAGAACAGCCACCAACAAAGAAAATCAAACGCCTATTACCTCCTAATGATGCCCCCTTGGAAGGCCCCCAAACATCCACGTGAACTCCTCTAGAACGACCCTTAGCACGGTGAATAGAGGTGCCACACTTCACCTCGGCCTTCTTGCTCACATCAACATGTTCACTGGACTTTAAATTGCAGGTCTTTACACCCTCTTTCAATCTATGTGAGGAATCAATACTAGAATGGCCAAGCCCCAAATGTCGTAGTCTAGTTTAATCAACAGAAGTCGTCAGCTCTCCACCTGTCACTATACCTCCAGTCAAGTAATACAGGTTATTTCTCCTGACGCCCTTCATCAAAATGCGAGAGTCTCTCGTAATCTCGAGGATCATGTCCTCAACACGAACCTTCAGATCCTCTCCAACCAAAGCTCCAATCGAGATCAAGTTCTTTCTCAAAGAAGGAACATATCTCACATCATTTAGCTCGCTAACAGTCCCGTCAAATATTTTTATGCGAATTCTTCCTATCCCAAGGATCTGGCATGCACGGTTATCAGCCATGTACACTACACAACTATCCACCAGCTTCTCAAAACTGGAGAACCATTCTCTTCTAGGGCACACATGATAGGTCGCACCACTATCCAACATCCATTCAGATTCCTCCGAATAGCTATCTGTAGGACTGATAGAAAGCGAATAAATAGAAGAGTCGGAATTATTACCAATGGATACGATGTTTGTTTCTGATGATGGTTGCTTCCCTTTTCCCTTCTGCTTATTCTTCATCCATTCGTCGAGCTTTGGGCAGTCTTTCTTCCAATGATCAGTCTCCTTGCACCAAGCACACTGATCTTTTCTAATTGTAGGATGCCCTACTCTAGACTGTGACTTCCAATTCTTCCGGTTCGGATTCTTCCCTCTTGCGACCAACGCCTCTGCTACTGACTCAGTCGAAGTCTCCTTATCCTTCTTCCGAAGCTGATAATTCACCAGTGCAGCAGTGACCTCACTATACGAAAGAGATGCATTCCCATTAATCAGAGTAAGGACGAATGTCTCATATTCCTCGTCGGGTAAGGAACTCAACAACAGCAACGCCTTGTCCTCATCTTCAATTATGATATCCACATTCGCCAAATCCGCAAGAAGCTTTGTGTAGGTGTTCATGTGATCACTAATTGAGGTTCCCTTCTTCAACTGGAAACGATAAAGTCTCCTCTTCAAATGCAAGCGGTTCTCAACACTCTTTGTCAGATACTTGTTTTCGAGAATCTCCCAAATCTTCTTTGCAGAAGTCTCATTCATCACATCATATTTTAGATCTTGAGTCAAACAAGACCTAATCACACCACACGCCGTTCGATTCATCTTCTTCCAAATCTTCTCTTCAATCTCATCTGGCTTGCCATCTAACTCCAAAGTATCCTCCAAATTCTGCGCGTTCAGCGCATCCAAAATCTCGCATCTCCATAATCCAAAATTGTTTGTGCCATTAAACTTCTCCACATCTATCTTCATAGAGTGGATATTCAAACTCTAAATGGTCTTCGCGCCAGAAGCACCACCCTCGACACCCGAAGCACCTTCTTTCCCCGACATCTTACACACCAACGAATGAAGAATAGATCCAAAAATGAAAAGATAGAGTTTTTACCAAAAGATCCTACCTTTATCACCAAACGAAGCCCTAGACAAGCCTCCAAATTGATCTACTCCTCCAACTAAAACAAAACCCTAGATCTGGAACCTGGGCTCTGATACCACTTGTTGTGCGCAGCGGAAATTCCGGCAGAGTTTCTGGTGCACAGTAAGAGAGAAAGATCAATAAGAATTCTTGTTTCTCAAAGGGAACAAGAATCTAAAGCCTAATATCCCATCAAAGTGGGATATTAGCTCTTCCTCTCGTCAGTTCTAGGACTGCGCGTCGAGGGATCCTAAAAACTATTACAATGGCCACAAACACAAACAAACCAATTTTTACGTGGTTCGGCAAACTGCCTACGTCCACGGGGCAAGGAGGGGGGATCTACTATTAAAGAGAGAAAGAATACAATGGGTTTACAACTCTCACAATCTAAACCCTCAAATAGGCTCCTTGCTTTTCTTCACAAGAAAAAGTCAGCCTCCAAATACTTTTTCTCTCTTCACAAAATTCTAGGATTTTCCTCTGCTGCAGCCGCTATTTTTCTTCTCTGTAGAAAACAACCACAGCCAAAACAAAACTCTCCTCGCGCGAACCCCTTTCGCTCAAAATCAGCCGCAGCCAATCTTTCACCTCTGCCTCCTTTTCCCCAAACCCTAGGAACAGTGCTCATTCCTATTTATAGCTGCAACAATGTTTCGGGTGGGCCTTCTTTTGTCCGCGGTTTCCTGACTTCGTGGCCAAGTGGGTTTTGATCTCTTCACGTGGGTTCGTGGTCCCCACGTCCGTTTCCCATCTCTTCACACGGTATTGCATTGAGAACATCAAATCATGTGGTTGCCTGCTGAACCCAATGGTCCCTACAAGCCACTATCGTTCACAATAACCGCATAGCCTCTTCCTTGCTCGCTCCTTTGACTTGATGACCGATACCTCCGACTCTAATCCGATCCCCATATCCATAATCTATTTTTATACCCTCCGTCTTTAATTTAACATAGCTTCACAATCTTTTTCACTGTGATCCAGAACACCGCAGACATAGCAGAGCTTTGGGAGTCTTTCGTATTGAAATGCCACAATAAATGGCTCATCCTCAGCTGCCATACCTTAGATCCCTGGCAAAGTCGTTTTTTTTATATCCACTGACACCCTGACTCAAATGGCCTGCCTCAGCACCTGCTTCTCACCCCTCACCCCCCTCATTTACCTCCATTACTTCCCCAATTTCTCGCCCCATTCTTTCACCAATGTCCTTCACCACTTGTGACCCGAGGTCTGTACTCATATTGGTTACATAATTGTAATTGGGTATCAGATTGATTAGCCTGCCAACCACCACCACCCCCCCACACACACTCACCCACACACACACACACACACACACACACCAACGCAACCACAAACCTTCCACTGCTTGAAGTACCGGAGGAGTTATTCGATCACAGTCTACCCAACACGTATAACTCTGTCGACTCATCTGCACAAAGAAGGCCATTGGACTCGGATCTTTCCCACTTTCTCCACCTCCGTTGACTTCGACTTCTCCCACATTGCCTCCAACTCTTAAGCCATGACTTAACACCAAGCTTACTGACTTCTAGAGTTTAAAAGACCCCAGAAGACAAAAGTCACCTCATCAAAAGATGATAAGGCAATCCCCAAGCCTCGATGAGCAGAATGCTAGGAGAGGACGCCTTTACCCACACTTATTCCTTTGATTACCTTAACGGTAGCTTTCTAAATGTTAATATCCTTGTAAAATCATAACAAACTCTTCGTCAATATCTGTCAATTTTGGAGGAGAAAATTAGATTGGTAGGAAGAGGGGAAATTTCCTACCTGATTTTATAATTCTAAAAGTTCGCTTCTGATTTCTTATCTAACTAGCCATCTTAAGGAATAGCACTCATTCTGCATTAGTTGGAAGTCACGAGGCTAGATTTATGTTGCCATCGTGCTCTGTCATATGTGACGCAAAAGCTAAACTGTAATTATATTACCACTGGGGTGGGATATGGCCTCCAAAGAGGTAGGTTGCAATCAATTATACAGGAAATTGGAGGTAACTGAAAAGAGTATATACATCATGCATCTTGATCAAGTTCCCTCGTATGCAATGAAAAAGCTACAAGTAATCAGTAATGAAGCGTACATCTTGAAACAAGATAGCCGCATCCAGGCTTGAAGAACATCAAGAACTGCAAAAAGTAATGCACATCTAGACTACCATAACCAGATTGAAAACAAACATTTCATAAGACCAACACTGAAAAAGATAAACCCACATAGACGAAATTTTCAAGTTCAAAAGATATAAAACAACTTCCTTCACGGTCAAGCACTCCGTTCTCCTGCAAGACAAAGTAAAATTTCTCCCTTAGCCATATGTAAATTATCATGAATCTTAATAATGCAGATCTATATAATGCAAGTATGCAAATTGTAAGATAAGATTAGACTAAAGTTTATACAAAAATTTGTGGAGATTAGAGTGCTTTGCCATCAAGTCTACTGACTAACATATTGGTACGATAAAAGAAGTGGACATGAAGCACAATGAGATTACAATGTGGATCAATCAAAAAGTCAGTACTCATTTGACAAAAAATCGATTTTCATTCCAAAATTTTCACCTTTGCGAGGTATATTTGGATGAAATCGATCGTAGATATTACTGCTCTCGCTAAGCCTCCTTAGTTAGGATTTTAAGTCAAAATTTGCTTTTGTTCTGAGCAATATAAACTGTCTATGGCATGAATTCTATTAATTTTCAAATTTTATAAGAAAATTAAGCACAGAAGAATCTAAGATTTCACAAATTATCTGCGTTTCGACTCCTCATTTTGGTCGCAATCACTAAAATTATTAGTTTCTACTATCATTTCAGTTCCAGACGTAACGCCATATATTTCCGATGTGACACGGTAAAGCCTTATATCTGTCTACTTATAAGTTGTCAAGTTACCAATCTGATAGGTGAGATTTGCTACAATTTGTATATAAGTAGATGGCCGGAGAGGTTTTAAACCCTTAATATCCAATATAACATCATAACATTGTCTTAAGGAAACAAACTTGACTGACTACAAATCCATAGGTAGAAGAGAGGCACCATACTTTTGAAAGTTACTCTAGTCCTCAAACTAAAGAAACACAGGGAAAAATGAAACAAAGTGCTAAGCATTATTGGCACACATAAACCAGAACAAAATAAAGAAATACTGCAAAATAGCGGCTAACGACTTCCAAACTCCATATTTTTGCAGTTAGGCTTGAGTGAAACTAAAACATTTTGTCGATGATGCATCATCAAACACAATTCTGCTATCACATGATTCGCTTGAATATAGTTGCTCAGGGAAGAAAAAAAAATCAGGTACAGGAACTACTATTGCATCACTAAATTTACACAGGAACCCTTCAACAAATTGAAAATAACAGTAGCATCATAATCAAATAATTCAACTGCATGAGAATTAGGAAAAAAAAAAGTAATGATGGTACCTTATTCATTCACTGATGCAAAGCTAGACTTATATCGCACAGAGCGACTAAGCAGTAATAACAGGGACCGCCTCATATCCAGTGAACTTTCTAAATTTGTGAGGAAGAAAGCAACGACCACCGAACTTTTGTTGTAAGAAAATGAGGGTCGTTAAGAATGCCCCTCCTAAAGGAATAATGATATCCGATACAGTGGAATAATAGTCGCCATCGGGGCTAGCATAAATATACGAGAAATTGAGGTATGGCATATAGTTGTGAGCTCGATAAACGTCATAGAGATGAGGAAGTGCATGAACTGCGGTAGTTCCCATGTAAAATATAGGAGTGAGTGCCTTATCTTTGGAGTTCAAAATCACGTTGAGAATAATTTGAGGAAGGAGGAAGCCATCAAGTATCAAGCCGACATAAGATATCAGAGCAGTCCATATCATCCTGCCAGCCCCTTGAGTTTCATAAGTTTTCGAATGAACAAACCAAGCAATTAATCCACCAGCCAAATAAAAAGGAAGGCAGAATCGTAGCACTTTCCATTCGCCAATCCAAATTCCTGTTTTGCTCTCATTTGAAGATCTAGCAGTCCAAACCAATTGAAGAAGACGGAGCTGAAGCAGGAAAGCCACCATGGTCATGACTCTTACTATGACCTCATTCACTTCCAGCCATCCACCACTCAACGTAACAGTGTTCCTTCTTTGCTTCAATACAAACAAGGACTCAAAATTGAGTACTAGAGGGACCATATGGCCTAGAGTTAAAACAACAAGCATAGTGATGGATATCGATGGGAGCACACCATGGTTTTTTCTGACGTGAAATATCTGAAGCACGATGAAAATACATGAAAACGTGAGGGAGATTATTACCATAATTATCTCCATATCCATTCTCGCGACTGTTTCCATAGCTTCTATACTGTACATGCCATATGATGAGATTTCTAAAGGACCGAAGTAGAGAGGGTCGGATTTTTTCCTTGTGCTCCAAATAGTCCCATTAAGATGTCTAGTACTGCCACTAGAATTCCTGTTAACATGTTCTCCATTGTTCATTTCTAGTGGAGATAACTGAATACTAATTTGAATTTTACAGTCTTCAGCATAGCTCTCCTCCGAAAGTTTACAGCCCATCATGCAAAATTTGCCTGTTTGAGAATTGTAGACCCCTTCCGCTGAGATATATGTACGCAAACTATTATAGGATCTGTAACTTATTGTATAGCTGATGTTCAAAAGACTCTGGCTGTTGCTATGGTTCTTCCCGAAGAAATATACATCAGAAGAAATCCCGGAAAATGAAAAACCATAAAATCTGTCTCCAATAGACAAAGGCGTTGCGTAACCCCACATCGAACTTCCATTGTCAGGTCTCACATAGAGATCAAATCTCAAGTCTTCAACGGAGTTCTCATTTGGATACCTCTCATTCCGATAATTTACAACTTTGGTACTGTTGCAAGTCGTCATCATGGAATGGGTTTTAGTATACTCATACTTGGCACCAGGAAGGACACCGATATTTCCTCCTGAGCTCCGAAATGAAATTGAACCGAAATATCCAGGATCACTATCTCCTTTGAGACTCCAGATGCGTCCAGCGATGTTACTTCGGTCCTTAATTGTAAATATCCCAGGAAACCAGAAGCTCAATCCAATTGTGCAATCACCAACAAAGGAATTTTTAGAATTTTCCTTAGTCATTATAACTGGGCAAGCCAGTAGACAGAGGAGCTTCTTCTCCAAATCCCAATAGCCCTCAGCAACCAGCGAGTTTCCAGGAACCAAGTAGTTATCATAGCTACGAGCACTTCCGTTAGTGAAACCTATGTACATATGCACTTTGCCTTCTTCTGTAGTATGAATTACATTCAAATTCATGAAACTAGGAAAGAATTCAGTCGAAAATGGACTGCATTTCTCAGCAGAGCAGCCTCTCTCATCATATTCCAATTGAAACTCTCCAGGCAACAGATTTTGAAGGTCAGAAGTTGGCTCAAGCCCGAGAGAAAGTTTAGGGACTTCTACACGAGAGCAAATTTCGCTAACTCTAGACATCTGGGTATAGACATAATTGTTCTGCGCATAGCCTAAAACTGAAATATTGTCGAAATGACTCGGGCTATTGGAATCATCCAGGCTTTCAAGTTTCCCACTAACAATACTGTAAGATATATTTGAATCTTGGGGATAATTTAGGGTGAACATAGCAGAGAGTTTGGAGGAAGTACCATTTTCTTGGCTGCTATAGCCAGTGCCCGTCATGCAAATCTTCTCCATTGGCTTGGACCAGAAACCAGACAACTTAAAATTTGCCACCTCCGCACTCTCCAACAATCTGTACCGTGCCAAACTAAATGAGGCGACTCTTGTCGAATAACTTGACGTGTTTCCCGTGGTAAGGCGGCCAGTGATGTAAACAGTCCCTGGTGTCTGGGTCCGATAGACGTTGTTGGTGTAAAAACTGAATTTTCCATTGGAGAATTTCCCTGGCCCGGAAAAGTATCCCCCGGAGATATAAATAGAGCTGCTCGTGTCGACGGAAAAGCTTGAAGAGGTTGGCTGGGGTACAACTGCATTGCAGTGTTCAGCATAGGGGAATTTGGCCTCTGAGGAGAGGCAAAAACAGAAGAAGATGGTGACTGAGAGGAACAAAGAAGAAAGATTAAGAGCAAAGTTTGAACTGGCCATTAATTTGTGCTGGTTGTTTGAGGAGGTTCAGTTTGCTTATTTTTGTTCTTATAGAGGTTTTAATCTGGACCAAAAGCTAGCGTTGAAAAGTAGTGACAATAAGGTTTATCGATCTGTCTTCACAGAGTATTAAAAAAAAGGGAAAAATGCTTCCAACCCCCAAAAGCTAAGGAAACGTGCTTTCCACCCCTAAGACTTTGTCAACGGGTGTTTTACCCCCCAAAAATAAAGATTATGTTCTCTGAACCCCCAAAACACAAAACCCAACACATTAAAATATGTGAAGACCATAATACACTTCTCTCTCTCTTTCTTTTTTTATTAAAATATGATGAGCATTATTTTATTATTTTCGTTTTCTCTCTCTTTATCATGAAGTATTGAGATGATAGTTGAAATGATTAATAAGGATTATTTTATTATTTTTGTTTTTTATTATTTTGGTTGTTTGTATTAGAATATTGTTAAAGTTACGGGTTAATTGTTAAGGTTACGAATTAATTGTTAATGTTACGGGTCAATTGTTAAGGTTATGAATCATCTCTCTCTCTCTCCTTCTTTTTTTTATTAAAATATGATGAGGATTATTTTATTATTTTTGTTTTCTCTCTCTCTTTATCATGAAGTATTGAGATGATAGTTGAAATGATTGATGATGATTATTTTATTATTTTCGTTTTTTATTATTTTGGTTGTTTGTATTGGGTGATTGTTAAAGTTACGGGTTAATTGTTAAGCTTACGAATTAATTGTTAATGTTACGGATTAATTGTTAAGGTTAAGAAACCTCTCTCTCTTTATCATGATGTTTCTTTGATGATATTGAAATGATTAAAGAGAATTATTATTTTATTATTTTTGTTTTTTATTCTTTTTGTATTTTTAGAATATTCGTTATTAAGGATAATGGTTGGTTGTAAAGGTTATGCATTGATTGTTAAGGTTACGGGTTGGTTGTTAAGGTTAAGGGTTTGTTGTTAAGGTTATGGGTTTGTTGTGTAGGTTACGGATTTGTTGTTAAGATTACGGGCTTAATTGTTAAGGTTACGGGTTTAATTGTTAAGGTTACGTGTTTAATTATTAAGGTTACGGTTTATTAATTGTTAAGGTTACGGTTTAATTGTTAAGGTTATGGGTTTAATTATTAAGGTTACGATTTTAATTGTTAAGGTTACGGGTTTAATTATTACGGTTACGGGTTTAATTGTTAAGGTTACAGGTTTAATTGTTAAGGTTATAGTTTAATTGTTAAGGTTAAGGTTTAATTGTTAAGGTTATGGGTTTAATTGTTAAGGTTACCGGTTTAATTGTTAAAGTTACGGTTTAATTATTAAGGTTACGGGTTTAATTGTTAAGGTTACGAGGGAGAGAGAGAAGGGATCCATAACATTAACAATTGACCCGTAACCTTAACAATTAAACCCGTAACCGTAACAATTAAACTCATAACCTTAATTAAACCCGTAACCTTAACAATTAAACCCGTAAGCTTAACAATTAAACTATAACATTAACAATTAATAAACCGTAACCATAACAATTAAACCCGTAACCTTAACAATTAAACCCGTAACCTTAATAATTAAACCCGTAACCTTAATAATTAAGCCTGTAACCTTAACAACAAATCCGTAACGTACACAACAAACCCATAACCTTAACAATAAACCCGTAACCTTAACAACCAACCCGTAACATTAACAATCAATGCATAACCTTTACAACCAACCATTATCCTTAACAACGAATATTCTAAAAATACAAAAAGAATAAAAAATAATAATAAAATAATAATTCTCTTTAATCATTTCAATATCATCAAAGAAACATCATGATAGAGAGATAGAGAGAGAGATGATTCATAACCTTAACAATTGACCCGTAACATTAACAATTAATTCGTAACCTTAACAATTAACACGTAACTTTAACAATCTCCCAATACAAACAACCAAAATAATAAAAAAAACAAAAATAATAAAATAATCCTCATCAATCATTTTAACTATCATCTCAATACTTCATGATAAAGAGAGAGAGAAAATAAAAATAATAAAATAATCCTCATCATATTTTAATAAAAAAGAAGGAGAGAGAGAGGATTCATAACCTTAACAATTGACCCGTAACATTAACAATTAATTTCGTAACCTTAACAATTAACCCGTAACGTTAACAATCTCCCAACACAAACAACCAAAATAATAAAAAACAAAAATAATAAAATAATCCTCATCAATCATTTCGAGAAGGGTATTATGGTCTTCACATATTTTAATGTCTTGGGTTTTGTGTTTTGGGGCTCAGAGAACAAAATCTTTATTTTAGGGGTAAAATACCCATTGACAAAATCTTAGGAGTGGAAAGCATGTTTCCTTACCTTTTGGGGGCTGAAAGCATTTTTCCCTAAAAAATATCCAAAGTTATTGGCCGCATCACAATCAGTATAAAGATAATAATTTTAGTATTCACGCCTTAGAATTTTCTGCACGCACTCTAGTCTACTGTAGATGTTGACGACCACAATAACTGTCTAGATAAGCGAATAGGAAAATATATTAAGACAAAAAGAGAAAGTTAATAGCTCAAGGTTACGTATATAATGTAATATTGTAAGAAAGTTAATAGCTCCAGGTTACGTATATAATGTAATATTGTAAGAAAGAAAATTCTTTTATATGGAATGAGACATATAAACTGTGTCATGTCACACAAGGAAAGTTAGATTTTCCATATATTGAGAATTTATACCTAGTATTGTTGTCAATCGTAAATGGGTTAAGTGTGAACAGACCGCCTTGTAGTATTGGTTGATTGCGGATAGACCTCCACTAGTTATATTTAATGTGCGCGGCGGAAGCTCGAAACCACACGAACAAGAACGAGATAAATCACACCAATAAGCCAAACACAATATCACAGCAAGACAAACGAATTTTATGTTGTTCGGCAAGTTACCTACGTCCACGGGGCAAGGAGGGGGGGTTCTTACTATTATAAATCAAGAGAATACAAATAGGGTTACAGATCTTACCAAATAACCCCTAAAACAAAGCCTCTAGATCTCTCACAAATCTCCAACAATTGGATGCAGCAATCCCCTCTCAAAGACTGCTCAAAACGTCCTTGCTTAACTCTAATTAATTAGGATTAGACTTATATATATATCAACTCAGAAACGAAATAGGCATTGCGGTCGACCGCAGAACCACTCGCGGTCGACCGGATCCAACTACTGAGACTAAAAAACCCGATAGGGTTTGGCCGGTCGATCGTAATACCCATCGCGGTCAACCGCGAAAACGATAAAAACTTTCCTGAGTCTCTAGACTTTTGGCGGTCGACCGCCGCGCCACACGCAATCGACCGCGACCCGATACTGAACAGAACTCATCTTCTTGCACATTGGCGGTCGACCGTCGTACCACACGTGGTCGACCGCACAGCACCCAAACCTGTTCCTTTGTCTTTTCCTGTGGTCTTCGTCGCTGTGCTCGCCATTTCTTCAATTCTCCACATCGGCGAACATTTCTACCAAAACTAAGCTCTCATCAAAACATCCAAATGTCCCACTTATTACGTCCAGGACGAAGTGAAAACAACCCACTTCAACAGACTCAATCCACAACAAGTCGGGAACCCATACAAGAGCTTAAACAATCTCCCCCCATAAAAAATAACAAATCTAACTAGGTGCATCAAACAAGACTGTCTATGTATGCTCTTGCCCAAGAAATCAAACCGAACGTAGTTCACCCAAATAGCCTCCAAAGGCCCTCAATACTGAAGAATGTTCAATAACTTCAAACAATAACCAAATTTCACACCTGAAATAACTTGGTCAACATATCCACAGGGTTATCCTTCGTGTGGACCTTCTCTAATATGAAGTCTCCATCATCCAATACGTCCCGAACAAAGTAGAATCTGATATCAATGTATTTCATGTGTTCATGATAAACCTGGTTCTTTGCCAAATAGATAGCCGATATGCTATCACAATATACCCGAAGGGTCTCCTGTGTAATCCTCAAGTCCTCCAATAGTCCACGCAACCACAAAGCCTTCTTAACTGCTTCAGTCACTGCCATATAATCCGCTTCTTTAGTAGAGAGAGCCACTGCAGACTGAAGTGTACATCTCCAACATACCGGTGCTCCTGCCAATGTAAACACATATCCTGAAGTAGACCGGCGCTTGTCAAGATCCCCCGCATAATCTGAATCCACGTAGCCAATACAATCCTACACATTCTTCTCACTCTTTTGAAAAATCAGACCAACATCCATGATGCCTTTAACATACTGTAGAATCTACTTCACGGCCTCCCAATGATCCTTCCTAGGGTCGTGCATGTACCTCGATACATGCTCACGACCTGTGATAAATCAAGCCTCGTACACACCATCGCATACATCAAGCTACCCACTACACTATCATATGGTGTTGGCCTTCTTGTTTTTATGATGTTTAACAAACAATTTACTTCTAATATTGTTTGTCTAGTGTTTGT
>BQKN01061054.1:88785-115848 GCA_022839385.1 Asparagus kiusianus | reverse complement strand
TTAAGTCTATAAAATCATTTTGTAATATTTTAAAAAATGGTTAAGCTAAAATGTCAAAACTCATGTGTTCACATTTTTATGTTTTGGACTATTTTATAAAATGATGATATTTCTTATTTGGGAGGTCTTTTTTGAAAACCAGTGTTTGTAGCATATTTATTATCATGTCTATAATCATTTCCTAAAGTTTCATAATTTTTGAAATTTATTTGATATTTTTAAACATGGTTTAAAGTTAAGTTTTTCTGTGCATATCAGATCTGTGCACGTTTAGTCAACTCATTAGTCGACTCATGAGTTGACTCATAAGTCGACTCACAAAGTGCAGCGGAATTGTGATTTTTTTTCTGCTGAGTCGACTCATATAAGTCTACTCATAAGTCAGCCCATAAGTCGACTTATCAGAGAGCCGTTGCACAGTAACGGCTCGTGTTCAGATTTGATTATATTAATGTTTTTATGGGATTTTGTTAGATTCTTGGGCTGGTTTCTTCAAGCCTATATATACCCCCTTTACATTAACTATTTCATACATCCAAGAGAATGTTTTAACAAAATTTTAACAAGGGTTTGAGTTTTGTTTAGTGTTTGTTTAAAAAGCTTTTAAGCGTTTGAGAGTTGGTTTTGTGAAAATAATTTCACAAGAGCAAAGTGCAGCTCATCCTTGGTGTTTGAGCATTCACTCTTCTCCCTCTCTCTTGTTATCTATAGAGAAGTTTCCCTAAACTCAATCTAGCTTTATATTTATATTGTTTAATTACTATTTTATTAAGCTAGTGTTTATATTGAGTTTAGTTGATTTTATTTACTCTTTGTTTACACACACAACCATTAAGCTTATTGTATTTATATAAATTACAAAATTGGGTTGTGGTATTATGTAACTTAGAGTGTGAGTTTATATTGTGTTCTCATCCATTATAGAGAACAAATTTATTTGTATTGGTGCCTAATTGTAAAGTTCACTTTGTAATACACTTGTACACCGAGAGGAGCGTGTGGTGAGAGACAGGGTTGTCCCAAGAAGAGAGGGGTAGGTGGTAATACCTAGAGAGATGTTGTAATTCCTAACATTTGAGGGAGACATGGGCTAGAGACCAATACTTGAGGTGGTAGTTAGTGTAGTTACATTGTGAGTGTTGTAAATTTTTCAGTTTGCTAGAAAATCGTATTGTGAGGTGTAAACATTTTTCGGGTAAGCGTAAAAAACCCGATTGTGATAGTGGAGATCTCCTCGAGGTAAGGAGTGGGGACATAGGTCATGGGAACCGAACCTCGTGAACATATCGTTTGTTTGTGATTGCATTGGCGCACTTTCTTTTGTGTTTATCATTATATCGCCTTTGTCAATTGCTCATTGTTTATATTACCCACTGTCTTATTTATCTTGTTTATAGATTGTTTACCCTTGTGTTATTTATATATCCTTGCATATATTTCACCATATATCTCATTGCTAGGATATATCCCTTTGTTCATATTGCATATTCTTGCTCATATCATATTGTATATCTATCTTGCAAGAATATTTCTTGAATAAGTTTTAATTGGCATTTGAATCGGATTAGATTAGCATAAACCCTATTCACCCCCCCCTCTAGGGTTCTCTCCTAGTGGCATTAGGGTCCAACGTATGGATTCTTTAATATGTAATCTCTATCCTTAACTGAAACAAGTGACATATTAGCTAAAATCTTGAAATGGGAAGCTAATAGAGTGCTAACTGATTTTGCATTGCCATCAAAGATGAATTTCATCAACATCTTCTGCAAGTAACTCTTTTGTGTAAGCTTCAATCTCCCCTTCACCATGTCTCTCTCGATCTCCATACCCAATATCTTTTTTTTCTCTAAGATCCCTCATCTCAAACTCGGATGATAGCTCCTCTTTTAACTTTTGAATAGCCGAAGAATTCTTGAAAGCAATATGCATATCGTCAATATATAAAAAAAATATATGTGCTCTCGATCCTATAGCTTGTGCATGTAAACACATGGGTCATATGAGCTCCTCGTGTACCCATTGTTAGGTCCTTTTGTTTTGATGATGATTAATAAACAATTTACAACTAATGTTGTTTGTCTAGTATTTGTGTTTTGTATTTTTTTCTAGGCAAACAATATGTTGGAGGATGGATGGATTGCGCCATAACGATCATATATAATGGAGGTTGGTGGAATAGTGGTTGAAGCCTTGCAATTCAAGTTCAAGATCCAAGTTCAAGCTTCATCCGCAAGTGTACCAAGCCAAGCTTATTGAAGATCAAGATTGCTTGGGTAACATTTAGTTTAGGTGTTATATTATGTGTGTTGATACTTTAAGCTTAATATAATATGTACACACATTTTATTGGTTTCTATATATATATATATATATATATATATATATATATATATACATACATACATAAGTTAAGTTTTGGTTTCTATGTATATTTAGTTATATATACACATACATGGTTTTGAGTTTTTTAGTTTTAATATAAAACAATTGAATATAATTGAAAATACATTTCTTATTTTATATTTATATGCATATATATGATTTCATCAATATTAACATTATTTAGTTCAATAAAATCGTATTTATTATTTTTGAAAAGTTTGCAAAGTATGTAATTTTGTGAAAATATTGTATTCTTAGTTTTTGGACTTAACAATAATCATATATATCTTTTATTAAGTCTGCAAAATCATTTTGTAATATTTCAAAACATGGTTAAGTTAAAATATCAAAACTCATGTGTTTACATTTTTATGTTTTGGACTATTTTACAAAATAATAATATTTCTCATTTGGGAGGTCCTTTTTGAAAACCAATTTTGGTAACATGTGTATCATCATGTCTACAATCATTTCCTAAAGTTTTATAATTTTTAGAATTTGTTTGATATTTTTAAATATGGTTTTAAAGTCAGAAAAACTGTTTCAAACCTGTTTTTATCATATATCAGTTTGTTGTCGACCGTCACGGTTGACCGTCTTGAGTCCAGAGACTCAGATTGGTTTTTGATAGCTCACGATCGACCGTGGCAGTCGACAAGATGCAGTCCAGAGAGTTTTACGGTCGACCGCCACGATCGACCGGCTGATATCCAGAGCCAAAGTTCTGTTTCTGACCTGCTCGTGGTCGACCTTGCATTTCCTATGGTCGACCGTTGATCTGTCATTTAGTCTCCAACGACTAGTTTCCAGAGCCGTTTTAAGCTGGTTTTTAGTAACAACCAATGGAATGTTTTAAACAAGTTTAAAAGAGTTTTTAACAATGGTTTAAGTTTGGTTTTAAGTTTGTTTAAGGGTTTGGTTTGTGAAGAATTCCACAAGAAGAAGTGGAGATCAATTCATTGATATTTGAGCTTCAATCCATCTCTCTCTCTCGCTCTCTCTCTCTCTCTCTCTCTCTCTCTCTCTCTCTCTCTCTCTTGTCATCTAGAGAAGTTTTCCTAAACTCAATTCTAGCTTTTATTCATAATTATTTGTTGATTATCATTTCTATTAAGCTAGTATTTACATTTGAGTTTAGTTGATTTTATTTTACTCATTATTTACACACACCCACTTGAGCTTATTGTATTTTTATATATAGTATATTGGGTTGGTGAGATTTGTAACAATTGAGTGTGAGCTTATATTGTGTTCTCATCCATATTAGAGAACAAATTAATTATATTGTGAGCCTATTGTGAGATTCACTTTGTGTTACATTGGTACACCAAGAGTAGTGTGTGGTGAGAGACGGGATCATCCCAAGAGGAGTGGGGTAGGTGGTAATACCTAGAGAGAGGTTGTAATTCCTAACACTTGAGGGAGACACAGGCTAGAGACCAACACTTGAGGTGGTAGTTAGTGTGTTTACATTTTGAGTGATTGTAAAGTTTTCGGTGAGCTAGAAAGCCGAGTTGTGAGGTGTAAAACGTTATTCGGGTGAGCGTTGAAAACCCGATTGTGTAGTGGATTTCTCCCCCGGAGTGGGGAGCGGAGACGTAGGACGGAAGGTCCGAGCTCCGTGATCATTTGATTGTTTTTGAGTTTGCATTTACGTTCATTTATACTTGTGCTCATTGCTCATATCGCCTTTGTCTCATTATTTAGTTTGTCCACTATATTATTTACACTATTTGTTTACCCTTGTTTATATTGCTTATCCTTGCATATATCTCATTGCATATCTTATTTGCTAGGATATTTGTTAATTAGTTTTTAATTTAATTGGCATTAAATCGGATTAGATTAGCATAAATCCTATTCACCCCTCTCTAGGGTTCCTTCCTAGTGGCATTAGGGTGCTAACACCCATGGCCAATCATGAAGTTGTCGAATGTCTTGTATCACTATCGCGGTGATTGTTTAATCCAGAAAGAGACTTCTTCAGCTCACACATCAAATCTTCCTTTCCTACAGTTTTGAATCCCAAGGGTTGCGTCATGTAGATATCCTCATCTAAATCTCCGTGTAGAAAGGCTGTCTTCACATCCATCTGGACCAAATCCAAATCTAGCTATGCCACCAATGCTAATAAAATCTGAATCGACGAATGCTTCACAATGGGTGAAAATACCTCGTTGTAATCAACGCCCTCAAGCTGTGCATATCCTTTAGCAACCAATCTGGCTTTGTACCTAATGTCCCTAATAGAAGATTACTCCTTCTTCGCATATACCCACTTGCAACCAATAGCTTTCTTACCCTTAGGTAGCTTTGCAAGTTCCCAAGTATCGTTCTTCTGAAGAGACTGTATCTCCTCCTCTATAGCTTTCCTCCACCTGATCGAATTGGGGCTAGATTCCGCCTCTCTGAATGTGGATGAAACCATATCATCAATGACCTTCACTGATAAGGCATATGCGACCATGACATCATTATATCTAGTTGGCCGACAAATCACCCTTCTAGGTCTATTCGATGTAATGGACTCCTGAACATGACCCTGTTCCTGAGTCTCATAATCCACTGTATCCTCTATATGCCCGGCTATCATCCCATCTCCTCCTAGTGTCATCTCTGTAGGAGCCTCAATGGATACAAGGCTATGTGGAGTGGGTGGAGTTACATCATCCTCTACCTGCTATGATATCTTTCGAATCTGGTCTTCCTCCACCTACCAAGGAACTTGAGGCCTCATCATGTACGCCTCATCAAATGTGACATCCCTGCTAATAACTATCTTCTTGTCCTGTGGATCCCATAACTTGAAGCCTTTAACTCCATCTCTAAATCTCATAAAGATTATCTTCCTCGCCCTCGGGTTCAATTTACCATCACTAATATGATAATAAGAAGGACACTCAAATATCTAAAGTGACTCATAGTCACTAGCTACCGAACCAGACCAACGCTCCAAAGGAGTCTTCTCCTGTATCGTAGTGCAACGACAACCTATTAACAAGATGGCTCGTATAAACTAACGCCTCGGCCCAAAAGGATCTAGGCAATCCACTCTGTATCATCATATATCGTACCTTCTCCAGCAAGGTATGGTTCAATCTCTCAGCCATCCCGTTCTGTTGCGGTGTCTCTCGAACTATGAAGTGTCCCCTAATGACGTGATCCTGTCAAAACTGTAGAAATAGATCACTCTTATACTCTCCACCGTTATCTGAACTTAGAATCTTCACCTTTCTATCTGTCTACAACTCTATTTTATTCTTCCACTCCACAAAAATATCCAGGACCTCATGTTTATGCTCATAGGGTATACCCAATTCCTCCTGGTATAGTCATCAATAAAAGTGACAAAATAGTTAGCCCCACCAAGTGATGTGTTCTTAAAAAGGCCCCAAACATCTGTATGAACATAATCCAATATACCTTGGGTGTTGTGAATAGTGGTGCCAAACTTCACTTTAGTCTTCTTCCCAAGTACATAATGCTAACACAACTCCATCTTGCAGGTCTTAGCATCTTTCAAAAGATCTTGTTTCGCCAATGACTAGAGGGACTTATCACCTGTGTGTCCTAGTCTCATATGCCATAGAGTGGTAGTGTTCTTCTCTGTAGTGATAGAAGCTGCCAGACCCCTTGTAACTGTCTTGCCCTTCAAGTAGTATAGAATGTTTTGCTTGACTCCTCGCATCACCACCATAGAACCCTTCGTGACCTTTACGGTAGTATTCTCTAAGGTCACCCGATAACCAGCTGCCTCTAAAGTACCAAGAGAAATAATGTTCTTCATCAACTGCGGAACGAACCTCACTTCTTTCAATTCCCTTACCACACTGTCATGCATCCTGATCTGGACTGAACCAATACCACCAATAGGGCATATGTGGTCATTTCTCATAAGCACGACATCCCATTTTCGTAGCTCCTCAAAGCTAGAGAATCAATCCCTCCTCGGACAAATATGATATGTGGCTCCCGAATCCAACATCCACTCCATAGAGTCGGCATAGCAAACCGATGGTAGTGCAGGACATGAATAGCCCGAAGAATCTGAATCTGAATGTTCGCCAACACCTTTTGCAACATTCCCTTCTGAAGCTTGTACAGCTTTCCTCTTGTTCTTTCCGGCTTTATCCTTTCACTTTGGGTAGTCAATCTTCCAATGTTCTACTTCTTTACAATACCGATATTGATTTCTACCAACACTCTTAAAGGCACATTTGTTCTTCGATTTTGAGCGGTTGGCTTGGCGGCGGTTTGGACTACAGCCTCGAACTGCTAATGCATCTTCCGATGCCTTCTCGAAGGGTTCGCCAACACTCTTCCTCAGCTCATAATTTACCAACGCTGAGGTCACCTCCTTGTAGCTAACGGTAGTTCTTCTATTGATCGTAGTGAGAACGAACGTACCATAATCATCCTCAGGTAACAAACACAAAAGTAGTATCGTCTTGTCTTCATCCTCAGCCATGATGTCCACATTGGCCATATCTAAAAGTAGCTTCGTGAAATTTTTTACATGCTCTCTAATGGAAACTCCCCTCTTTATCTTGAACTGATAAAACCTCTTCTTCAAGTGAAACCGGTTCTCAATGCTCTTCGTAAGATACTTCTCATTGAGCGTTTCCCACATTCTCTTCGCCGACGTCTCGTTCATCACGTCATAAATAAGATCTGATGTGAAGCATGACCGAATAACTCCACAAGCCTTACTATTTATTTTCTTCCAAACCTTGTCCTCCATGTCAGCAGGTTTCTCTTGTAACTCAAGAGTCTCCTCCAAATTCTTTGCATCCAATGTATTCATCACCTGACACCTCCATAAACCAAAATTTATCTTACCGTTGAACTTCAAAACATCAATGTTTGTGTTATTGATGGTCAGACTCTTGTATCGCCTTCGTAAGAGATGAACCTGATGTGCTTGCTTCTCCTATGTTATCGATCTAACTCTTCAAATAGGAATCATTTATCGAATCCTTCAAACAAGCCTCAAGCCAAACCTGAAGCTCTGATACCACTTGTTGTGCATGGTGAAAGCTCGAAACCATACGAACAAAAATGAGATAAATCACAACCAATAAACCAAACACAATACCACAGCAAGATAATTGAATTTTACATGGTTTGGCAAGTTGCCTACATCCATGGGGTAAGGAGGGGGGAGTTCTTACTATTATAAATCAAGAGAATACAAATAGAGTTACAAATTTTACCAAATAAACCCCAAAACAAAGCGTCTAGATCTCTCACAAATCTCTCACAATTGGATGCAGCAATCCTCTCTCAAAACTGCTCAAAATGTCCTTGCTTAACCCTAATTAATTAGGATTAGACTTATATAGCAACTCAGAAACGAAACGCGTTGAAAACCAAAATCCAGCTTAGACCCAACTCACGGTCGACCGCTGAACCATTCGCGGTGGACCGGATCCAACGATCGAGACTAAAAAACCCTACAGGGTTTGGCCGGTCGATCGCAAAACCCATCGCGGTCGACCGTGAAAACGACAAAAACTTTCCTGAAATCTTTAGGTCTAGGAATAAGTTTTCAAACATTATTTCTTTTAAAGTTGATCAATTCATCATGCATAGCTAAGACCTAAAATTCATCATTCAAAGCATCATCAACACGTTTAGGTTCATTAATTTAGGATAAGAAAGCTACATTACCACACTCGCTCATAGCCTTTGAGCGAGTTAAAACTTCTTTTGATAGGCTCCCTATAATTTGCTCCTTGGAATAATCCGGTGCAAATATCCATGTATTGGGGAGTTTCTCTAGATTTTATTCAAGGTTTCCTTCCCCATCTTTTGGTGCATCCGTTGAGGGTTTGTCATTTATTTGCATGAGTTCCAATCCTCCCTCAATATCATCATCATCCCTAGGCACACCATATAGCAAACCATCATTAGTTTTATCAAAGTAACGTTTATAGATTCTTCAACAACGAGTGTTCGTTTGTTAAAAACTCTATAAGCCTTACTCCTTGAAGCATATCCTAAAAATACACCAACATCAATTTTTGAATCAAACTTATCATGGTGATCTTTATTGTTCAAAATAAAACATTTACAACCAAAAATCCGAAAAATAACTAATATTAGGTGTTTTGTCAAAATAAAGTTCATAAGGTGTTTTCTTGAGAATAGTTCTAATTAAAACAAGATTTAAAACATAGCAAGTCGTGTTGACGGCTTTTGCCCAAAAATATTTTGGCAAATCAAAAACATTAATCATAGTACGTGCCATTTCTTGTATGGTTCGGTTTTTCCGTTCAACAATATCATTTTGTTGTGGTGTTCTTAGAGCAAAAAATGTATGTGTTATACCATGATGGTTGCAAAAATCACTAAAAGATTTATTTTGAAATTCACCACCATGATCACTTTTAATTTTTACAACTTTCAATTCCTTTTCATTTTTAACTCTTTTTACAAAATGAGAACATTCTTCAAAACATTCATCTTTATTTGCTAGAAACATAACCCATATAAAACATGAAAAGTCATCAACAATAACAAATACATAATGTTTCTCTCCTAATGAGGCAACACGCTAGGACTAAATAAATGAAGATGAAGCAATTGTAAAGGTTTAGTGGTGGATGCCTCATTTATGGATTTAAAAGAGTTTTTGATTTGTTTATCTTTGGCACATTCCACACATTGTGAATCTTTAATGTATGTTAGACTTGGTAGTTCTCTTACCAAGTTCTTCTTTGATAGCTTAGAGATTAATCTCATGTGAGCATGTCCAAGTCTTTTGTGCCAAATCTAAGGATCTCCATCCACTGTGGCAAGACACTTCACATCTAGATCTAAAAACTCATTCATCTTAAAAATATATACATTATACTTTCTAAGGATAACAAAAATAGCTTTATCTTTTAGACTCACAATACACTTATCCGGTTTAAAAATAATAGCATAGCCTTTGTCACTAAGTTGACTAATACTTAAAAGATTATGATTAAGTCCTTTTACCAAATAAGCATCCTCAATTACGGGAGAAGGTATCTTACCAATATTACTAATACCTATAATTTTACCTTTCTCACCGCCACCAAAGGAGACATTGCCTACTTCTATCCTTGATACGGTTGCAAATAAGTCCTTATTATCCGTCATGTGATGAGAGCAACCACTATCAAGATATCATAACTCTCTATGTCTTATGCGAGATGTTTCCTACATGTAAATAAGTTGTAGAACCTTTAGATACCCAAACTTTGGGTCCTTTGATGTTAGTATTCCTAGTACCCTTAGGTACCCACATCAACCCATAATAATAAACATTATCTCTAACCCTACAATGTGGGGAAGTATGACCATATTTCATGTAATATGTGCAAACAAAATCTTTCTTGAAGGTGGGAGCATGAGATCTATGATGACATATTCTTCTAAAGTGATGATGATTACTAGTAGAAGCATGGTTTGTTCTTAACATTTTATTTTCAATTTTTAATTTTTTAATCTGAAACTTTAATTGTTTATTTTTAAGCTCAAGATCTCCAATTATCTTATCTTTTAAAATGATGGCATCATTTAAAAAGGATTGTAGTTGTTCAAATTTAGAATCACATGAATTATGCAACTTTTTAAAAGAAGAATGTTCCCTTTTTAATATTTCAAATTCAAAGTTTAATTCTTCTAGAGCGGCTCCTAACTCACATTGCATAAAAAATGATTCATTTTCGGATTCGGATAATACCTCATCTTCATGATCCATGAAGCAAACATTTGGATCATGAAGGGCAATCTTGACGCCTTCATCATCATTATCCGAATCACTTGGTTTGGATTCATCCTATCCCGCATACATTGCCTTCTTCTTCTTGTATTTCATGTACTTCTCTTTTAGCTTAGGACAATCCTTTGCCAAATGTCTCGGTTCATTGCATTCAAAACATTTACCTACACGAGAGGGGAACTTGTTAGAATGATTTTTAAAATTTTTACTAAATTTAATCAATCTTGATACTCTTCTAGAGAGGTGAGCCACTTTATCTAGAAATGTTTGTTTCACTATCTGAAGAGGAGGAGCTATCATCAATTGCTCCTTTAAGAGCAATAGTCTTCATCTTTTATGGAGGCTCTTCATTTGTTCGTTTGGGTTCTTCCTCCTTCTCCTTAATCTTCTTCTCATGGACCTTGAGCTTGATAATGAAGCTATCTAGGGTGAGCTAGGTAAGATCATTTGCCTCCTCAATGATGGTTGCCTTTGGCTCCCATACTGGTGTGAAAGAACAAAGAACCTTGTAGTTTTTTCTTGATTCTACAACACCTTGTCAAGGCCATGATTGATTTATAATATTAGTGAAATGACAAAACATATCATAATGTGATTCATTAGGAAGTATTTTAAATAATTCATATTCATGCATAAGGCTACTAATTTTTGACTATTTGACTTGGCGGGTTCCCTCTTGAGTGACACATAGTTTCTCTCCAATTTCAGGTGCGGTTGCACACATGGAGACCCTATTGTATCATTTGGAGTGAGACCACAAATCAAAGAGTTTATGGCTTTAATATTTAGATTAGCCAAATGCTTTTCTTTCTCGGTCATATCGTCACTATACTTCTAAACATATTTCTTCTCTATTATCTCTAGGATCTCAAGATCAATGTATCGTAAGTAAATTTTCATCCTAGCTTTCTAATATGCAAAATTATTACCGGTGAACAATGGGGGTCTAGTGGTCAATCAAGCATATGCACATTCATTATTGAATCCATTTGGATCTTTGCTCTAAGGTGGTTAGACTTAATAAATATGTAGACACATCGCTCTGATACCAAATAAAATTACCCTAAAGGGGGTGAATAGGATAATAAAACAATAAATGTGAAATAAATAAAAATCAATGCAACACATGACAAAAATTGAATGCTATGGAAATAAATAAGGAGGAAAGTTAGAGAATGGTTATCCAAGATGACACGACGATATGTTCACGAGGTTCGGTCCTCCAACCTACGTCCACAACCACCTCTCCCGATAGTAACTACACTATCACACTCGGTTTAGAAGTCGGAACTTCTTCACAACGATCTCCCCACGAGATCTTACAACCCTCACAATGATCTCCTCGAGATCAATCTCACCACACAATCACAAGATGAATTAAAAGAAAATCTCTCACAATAATCCTATGACAAGGATCAAGAGATAAACAACTCAAGCTTAGGGGTTTGTGAGATGTGGAACTGAGAAACCAAAAACTTTGAAATAATTAAGAATGAAGATTTGAAAGTTTGAGCTCAAGAACACTTAGAAACAAAACTTAGGGTTGCTTGCTTGCTTATTGAAGTAAAGAGGGTCAAGGGGTATATATAGAAGCCCCAAATAATAGCCCAAATCCCAAACAAATCACCAAATCCCTGACTTTTAGCTCAAACAAAAACTAGCTGTTAAAACAGTGCCACCAGTCAACTGATATTGTTCATCAGTCGACTGATGAGCCGACTGTTACAGGCTGCTCATCTGTTATCGGTCAACTGATGAACTCATCAGTCGACTGATAACCTACATTAGTCGATTGATGGTTCATCAGTCGACTGAACAGAAACTTCTACTCTTTCCAGTATGTTTCATCGGTCGACTGATAACAGGTATGAGTCGACTGATAAACATGCATTGTTCATGTTTGAAAATGAGTTTAGAAGTGCCTTTAAAAATAGCAAATAAAATTCGAAAAATATGAAACTTTGAAAAATTCTTAAACATAAATATAAACATGTTAGAAAAGGAATTTTCGAAAAATCATTTCCTAATTGTAAAAACTACTTATTTTTCAAAAATGGTTAAAAACTTGTTTTATAAGTGTGTGTATATGTGAGCCCCAATCGCTTTAAATGTTATCTACTTAATAACCTGTCTACATTGAGCTCTAGAGAGAAATAAAAATACAAATATCTGACACATATGAATACGATTCTACTGATCTTGATATTTGCTCAAATGTTGATGAAGCTTCTTTTGAATATGTTATTCCTTAAAACTTTTTTCATCAACTTCCCTCCACCTCCTTGGATATCATCGGTGTAGCTCATATTCCGCCCCATCCTTCAATAGTTGGCACTATCTTTCTTGGCAAAATACAATCTACACAATATTACTCAATCAAGCAATTAGCACCAATAATGATGTTTGCAAATCATCATCAAAACAAGAGAACTAACAATTACCCTAATTGATGTGGTTTCATGCTCAAATTAGGGTCCACATTAATTTTTTTTTTCTCAACTTGGTCCTCCTACTTCTTTTTTCTTCGCTTTTTAGCTGAAATCTTATTTTCTAGAAAAATCTCATTTTAAAAAAATTAAAAACTTTTGGAAAGTTATAAATAATATATAGAGTCTCTCTTTGACAAGAAATTTTTTAAAATTTGTAACAAATAATCAAAATTTGAAGTATATAACAAATCCTAACACCCTGAACATTTTGAATAGTTGGCACAACCTTTGGTCTAAAACACTCAATCTGTCATATAAATCCTGATTCTCCATGTGTCTAATAAATTCTTTCACAAATATCGAAATACTAGTTACTTCTACATATGAGAATAATTAAAAAAATCATCCTGAATTTATTTGGATACGTACACTTTATGTAATTTTGTACCATGGAATAAAAGAGCTTTTGGCTTGTGTAATCCGAAAGGTAATAGGGTAGTGTCGTAGTGATGATATACATTTCTGCATGGACCACTATATAACCATTAGTATGAGAAGAAGCAATAGCAGCATGCGTTAATTATGCAATGACCGGGTTGCGAAGATGCATTATCCAAATTTAAGAGGGTACACCGTACACGGGACAATAACTTTAACCGAGGTTAATCAAAGGGAGTTAGGTAATCTTATCTTTGTTAGGATAGTATCGTCCTTAATTATATTTAGAGGAACTTTTAAGAGAGAGTTAAAAATAAAATTAAGTTTACATCTAATATGGGGAATGAGTTAAAAAAATAATATTTCTACTTTTAATGCCTCTGTGGACCAAAACCAAGAGGGCCATTAATGAAGACTCGAAGAGAAGACTTGGAGTCCTCAAAATTGGCTAGGTCATTAATAAAGAGAGACAAGGAAGCACCCTCAGTATTGTTCTCGAGTCACCGGTCTAACTACTACAGTTTTAACTCCTTTCCAAATAGACTAAATCTGTCCTTCGGATTTTCTGTTATTCGTAATTTTTATTGTGTTCTTGTTCACAATTCGGATTCAGATTTTGACTGACACCAATGCATGATGATGCTCGTGGTAGAAATTAATATCATGGGAAGACTTGGACTCTTCCGATGTACAGTTTTTTTTTTATTCTTTAGAAAATGTACAGCTTTTTTTTTTAATTGAAAGAAGCATATTTGTATTATATATATTCATAGGTCATCGGTCTTGCTACAACAAGTAAATATTTTTCTCCGATAAAGACATGTTTTGTGCTTAATTTTCTACAAGGAAGTTTCCTATGTCTCCGTCGGCGGCCTATCCCAGCTAGTATATAAAGGTTCTATTTATTTATTTTATTTATTCAGTAGTATAAAGGTTGTATTATGTGAGCGGGGGACAGGGGGGCCCACCCACGTGGGTCTGCCCACGAGAAGTCGCCCCTGCCCTTTCGTGCGCGCGCACGAAAGCTCAGCCCCCGCGTGATTTTTTTTTTCTCCCGCGCGCGCGTTCGTTTCCCGCCGCTTGTGCCCGCAAATTTTTCAGTTCCCCCTTTTCTTGGTTTCCTATAAATAGACAAGGGGTGGAGGAGTTATTTGTGTGGGAAAAAATCAATTGTGGGTTTTGTATTGAAGTTCTTTTGAGAGAAAAGAATGAGTTGAGATAAAACTTGTAATAAGTTTGGTATTCTCCTCATAGTGAAAATCCCCTCCCGTGGACGTAGGCTAGTTAGCCGAACCACGTAAATCTTGTGTTTGTACTGTCTTAACTATTTGTTTTACTTGCAGGTGCCCTCGATAGTTCAGTCCTTGCACTGATGAGAGGAAGAGTGGATATCTCACTTCGTTGAGATATTTCGCTACTGAGTCTGGGTTTCCTTCTCGAAACACAGATATCGAGTTTGACTTGTACTTTTATGAAAACAAAAGTCAGGGCTCTCTCTCAGGACATATCGCTTCCGCGGCGGTGGGCGTGACTCTGCGCCCAACAATTGGTATCAGATCCCTTATTCAGATTGGTGGTGGTTAAGCTACTAATCTGAGGTGGTGGTTGACTATTGTGTGGTGAACACAAAGAAATTGTTAAAAATTCCTGAGAGAAGCAGATTGATATAATACAAGCGGAAAATGGCTTCTACAAGTAAAACAAGTAAAGTTGGAAAATACGAGATTGAAAAATTTAATGGGAAAATGATTTTTCCTATTGGAGGATGCAGATGAAAAATTCGTTGATCTCGCAAAAATTGCACAAGGCTTTGGCTGGAAAAGAGAAGAACAAAAATATGTCTGATGAGGATTGGGAGGAACTGGATCTGGAAGCACGGGCGTCGATTATCCTTTGCCTTGAAAGGGATGTAGCTTTCTTGGTGGACAGGGAGGAAACGGCTGCGGGCATGTGGTTGAAGTTAGAAAGTACCTTCATGATGAAGAGTCTAACGAACCGGATCTATTTAAAATCCAAATTGTATACTTACAAGATGGAGGAGGGCTCGTCAATCCGGGAGTACATCAACAAGTTCGATAGGATCATATCGGATTTGAAAGACATTGAGGTGACAGTGGAAGACGAGGATCAGGCGCTTCTACTACTTCTATATCTGCCGAAATCTTATGAGAACCTGGTGCAAACACTGATGCTTGTGGGTGATACTTTGTCGATGGATGAGACTAGAACGGCGCTTCTAACAGATGATCTTCGAAAAATTGCAACTAGTGATATGACCACTGGTGGTAACAAAGAACAAGCGCAGGGACTGTTTGCCAGAGGAAGAGGCAATGAGCGAGGAAAAGGCAAGGGAGGAAAGTCTAGATCTAAATCGAGACCTCTTGCGGGACGAGCGTGTTTCAAATGCGGTGAAATTGGGCATTTCAAGGTCGATTGCCCTAACAAGAGAGTAAGTGGGAAAAAGAACAATAACAAGACTGAAAGACGAGAAGTAAGGAAGAGGCGAGCTACGCTTCAGGGGAAGGGAGCGATAAGGAATGCTATGTCGTCACGGGTGGCGATGATACCTCCGGGAAGTGGATTCTTGATTCTGGTTGCTCTTACCATATGTGTCCAAATAGGAAGTGGTTTACTACCTACAGGAGCATTGATGGTGGAACTGTACTAATGGGGAACAATCATGCTTGTAAAATGGTAGGGCTAGGCGATATCAAAATCAAGATGCATGATGGAGTGGTTCGAATCTTGACGGATGTAAGGCACGTTCCCGACTTGCGGAAGAATCTTATTTCAGTTGGTGCTTTAGACTCCGGGGGTTACAAGATTGTAACAGAGAACGGAGTGAAGAGGGTTGTTCAAGGTTCCCTAACAGTGATGAAGGGTGTTCATCACGGTAATCTATATACTCTCTCGGGTACGACGGTGACGGGAAATACAGTAGTTGGAGCTGAAAGAAGTGGTGGAGACCCATGTGAGCACACACGATTATGGCATAGGCGGCTTGGGCACATGTCAGAGAAGGGTCTGGATCTGCTCGGTAAAGAGGGTTTGTTAAAGAATCTGAAGAAACCTTGCATGGATTTTTGCGAAGATTGTGTGTATGGAAAGACGCACAGGGTTTAGTTTCTGAGGAGCAAGCACAAGAGCAGAGGGATACTAGATTATGTGCATACGGATGTTTGGGGTCCGGCTTCAACAACTTCCAAGGGTGGTTCCAGATATTTTGTCTCATTCATAGATGATCATTCTAGGTATGCTTGGATTTATTTTCTGAAGCATAAGAATGAGGTATTTGAGACATTCAAGAAGTGGAAGGCGATGGTTGAGAACAGAACAGGGAAAAAATTAAAGACGCTAAGATCTGACAACGGTACAGAGTACACAGATGGTGCCTTCAAGGAGTTCTGTGATCAGGAGGGCATTGCTAGACACTGGACAGTTAGATCTACACCACAGCAGAATAGGGTCGCGAAGAGACTGAACTGAACACTGCGGGAGAAAGCAGTGAGTATGCGATCATATGCTGGTTTGGGCAAAGAATGGTGGGCAGAGTCGATTGCTACAGCTTGCTATATTATGAATCGATCTTCACATTCGACATTGGACGGTGATACACCCTATCGGGTGTGGTCAGGGGAGCACGCAGATTATGAGAGGCTCCGGATTTTTGGGTGTACCGCCTACTATCACGTCAACGAGGAAAAGCTTGACGCGAGGGCCAAGAAGGAAATTTTCTTGGGGTATGCAAAGGGCGTAAAAGGCTACCGCCTTTGGTGTACAGAAGATTCGAAGTTCGTGATCAGCAGGGACGTTACCTTTGATGAGAAGTCCATGATTGCTAAGGTGCCCAAGGATGATGGTGTTGAGACTGTTGGGACTTCCAAGTCCCAGGTTATTGAGATAGAATCTAAAGACCAACCAGGTTCTAGTCATGTTCAAGTGGAAAATCAGGTAGATGATGAGCTTGAGCAGGAGGAGGTTCAGCAGGAGAATACACAAGCACTATAACAACAACAGCTCGAGGATAGCTTGGCTTTCACTAGGCCAAGGCGAGTATACAAGCAGGTACAGAAGCTGGGGGCTGATCAACCCCTGAAGCACTATGGGCATGTCAATTTGGTTGAGTACGCACTCTCGGTGGAGGAAGATGAGCCGATCTCCTTCAAGGAAGCTATTCGGTATAAAGATAACGAGAGTTGGTTGGCTGCGATGGAGGAGGAGATGGAATCTCTCCGGAAGAACCAAACATGGGAGGTGGTCCCATTGCCCGTAGGAAGAAAAGCTATTGGTTGCAAGTGGGTGTATAAGAGAAAGGAAGATCCTTCAGAGCTCGGTGGTATAAGGTACAAGGCTAGGCTAGTGGCCAAGAGGTTTGCACAAAGAGAGGGCGTGGATTATAATGAGATATTTTCTCCGGTGGTGAAACACACTTCTATTCGGGTGCTATTGAGTATTGTTGCTCATGGTGATCTTGAGCTGGAACAACTCGATGTAAAGACGGCCTTCTTGCACGGAGACTTGGATGAAGAGATCTATATGTATCAACCTGAGGGTTATAAGGTTGAGGATAAGGAGCATCATGTATGTTGCTTGAGGAAGTCACTCTATGGATTGAAGCAATCTCCTCGGCAGTGGTACAAGCGATTTGACTCCTTCATGCTGAAGCATGCGTTTTCCCGAAGCGACTATGATTGTTGTGTTTACATTCGGAAGCTTCGTGGAGGTGATTATATCTATCTCCTGTTGTATGTGGATGACATGCTTATTGCATCGAAAAACAAGGTGGAGATAGATAAGCTGAAATCTCAACTTAGCAATGAGTTCAAGATGAAGGACATGGGCGCTGCTAGGAAAATACTAGGTATGGAGATTAGAAGAGAGCGGGCGAATCGACGATTGTTCTTGAGTCAGAAGGGCTACATAGAGCGGGTGATCGCGAGGTTCGGGATGTAAAGTGCGAAGTCGGTGGTGACCCCTTTGGCTCCACACTTTAGGCTTTTAGGTAAACAATCTCCCACTACAGCGGAAGATAAGGCACACATGGAGCGTGTCCCTTATGCTAGTGCAGTTGGCAGTTTAATGTACGCAATGGTGTGTACACGCCCTGATATTTCACAGGTGGTTAGTGTGGTCAGCAGATTCATGGTGAATCCGGGAAAGGCGCACTGGAAACCGGTGAAATGGGTCCTGAGGTACTTGAAAGGTACCGCGGATATGGGTCTGTGTTTTGGTGGAGATACATGTCAGATCGACGGGTTTGTGGACTCAGATTATGCGGGCGATCTAGATAAACGGCGATCTACTACTGGTTATGTATTCAGGATACATGGGACTCCAGTTAGTTGGCGATCGATGCTGCAGGCTACAGTGGCACTTTCTACAACAGAGGCCGAGTACATGGCTATGGTGGAGGGAGTGAAGGAAGCATTGTGGTTGTGGGGTCTTCTAGACGATTTTAGGATCGAGCAGGAAAGCGTGAACTTGTGGTGCGACAGTCAAAGTGCGATTCACTTGGCGAAGAATCAAGTTCACCATGCTCGTATCATGCATATCGACGTCAGATATCATTTTGTGCGGGATGTCATAGAGGAAGGAGATATTTCTCTCATGAAGGTGCATACGAATGAGAATCCCGCTGACATGTTAACCAAGGTGGTCACAGGTAGCAAGTTCCAGCATTGCTTGGACTTGCTTCATATCAGCCCGTGTTGATTTGTCCAAGAGGGCATGGCCCTGTGGGGCGGTGATGGAGGTGAGGTGGAGACTATGTTGGAGAATAATGGCAGAACTACGGTTAGCTTGATCCTGGTGGAGGGTACGTAGGCAGTCGCGGTATAGTGACACAGCTGGTTTTGGCCTGGTTTGGCCTGGATATCTCTCTGGTGGAGTTCGTGGGGTTCTTCTGGTGTTCGTCCAAAATTTGAGGTTTATCAAATGATGTACGAGGTGGAGAATTATGAGCGGGGGACAGGGGGGCCCACCCACGTGGGTCTTCCCACGAGAAGCCGCCCCTGCCCTTTCGTGCGCGCGCACGAAAGCTCAGCCCCCGCGTGATTTTTTTTTCTCCCGCGCGCGCGTTCGTTTCCCGCCGTTTGTGCCCGCTAATTTTTCAGTTCCCCCCTTCATTGGTTTCCTATAAATAGAGAAGGGGTGGAGGAGTTATTTGTGTGGGGAAAAATCAATTGTGGGTTTTGTATTGGAATTCTTTTGAGAGAAAAGAAAGAGTTGAGATAAAACTTGTAATAAGTTTGGTATTCTCCTCATAGTGAAAATCCCCTCCCGTGGACGTAGGCTAGTTAGCCGAACCACGTAAATCTCGTGTTTGTATTGTCTTAACTATTTGTTTTACTTGTAGGTGCCCTTGATAGTTCAGTCCTTGCACTGATGAGAGGAAGAGTGGATATCTCACTTCGCTGAGATATTTCGCTACTGAGTCTGGGTTTCCTTCGTGAAACACAAATATCGAGTTTGACTTGTACTTTTATGAAAACAAAAGTCAGGGCTCTCTCTCAGGACATATCGCTTCCGCGGCGGTGGGCGTGACTCTGCGCCCAACATATTAAAATATACAAACTCCAATGAAACCCTTAAGTTTGATTTATTTATAAGGAAAGAAATCTCTTATCGTTATTTTTTGGGGGAAAATGCTTCTAGCCCCCAAAACCAAAGAAAACATACCCCTCCTAAGACTTTGTCAACAGGTGCTTTGCCCCCCAAAAAAAGATTTTATTCTCTGAGCCCCCAAAACACAAAACCTAAGAGATTAAAATATGTGAAGACCATAATACCCTTCTCTCTCTCTCTTTCTCTCTTTATCATGATGTACTAGGATGATAATTGAAATGATTGATGGTGATTATTTTATTATTTTTGTTTTTTATTATTTTTGTTATTGATGAGGGGAACTAACTGTTTGTATTGGGAGATTGTTAAAGTTACGGGTTAATTGTTAAGGTTACGAGTTAATTGTTAAGGTTACGAGTCAATTGTTAAGGTTATGGATCCCTTCTCTCTCTCTCTCTCTCTCTCTCTCTCTCTCTCTCTCTCTCTCTCTATCATGACGTTTTTGTGATGATGTTGAAATGATTGAAGGGGATTGTTATTTTATTATTTTCGTTTTTTATTATTTTTGTTGTTGATAAGGAAACTAATTGTTTTTTGTTTGTATTTGGAGATTGTTAAGGTTCGGCAATGTGCCTACGTCCACGGGGCAAGGAGGGGGGAGTTTTACTAATGGAAATCAGTGGGAGTACAAATTAGGGTTACAAAGCTTATCAAAACCCAAAATTAAGCCCTCTTAATCTCTCCAAATGGCTCCAACAATAGAAACCCCAAATCTCCTCTTGTAGTTGCTCAAAATCTTCTCCCTCAAACCCTAAAAACAAGTTAAGGGTAATTATACAACTCTCAAACGAAACGGATCAGAAACCCAGAATTCAGCCCAACCGCTTCAGCGGTCGACCGTGACGGTCGACCGCGATCCATCGCAGTCGACTGTGGCAGTCGACCGCCACCAAAAATAGAAACTTCTGCGGTCGACCGCCACGGTCGACTGCCACAGGTGCAGACGCACAGTAAGGGTTGTGCACAAACGCGGTCGACCGCCAAACTGCCAGAAGCTGAACCTGAGCCTAAAATCTGCTATTCTGCCAATTCTACAAATCTTCACCTCGGCGAACGTTTTGCCAAAACTAAGCCGACACCACAAACACTCCAAGAGAGAGCTGAAACTATCTCACCCCCGATCAAATTCAATTCACACAACCGGCTGTATCTGTAAGACTGCCTACATATCCTCTTGCGCAAGGAATCAAGTCGAACGTAGTTCATCCAAATGGCCGCCAACGGCCTCAACAACGAAGAATGTTCAATAGGTTCAAATAATGACCAAACTTCACACCTGGTACAACTTTGGTCAACATATCAGCAGGGTTGTCCTTAGTGTGGACCTTCTCCAACGTGACATCACCATCATCCAATACGTCACATACAAAATGAAATCTGACATCAATGTGCTTTGTGCGTGCATGGTAGACTTGGTTCTTCGTCAAATAAATAACTGACATGCTATCACAATATACTTGAATGGTCTCCTGTGTAATTCCCAAATCATCCAACAAACCATATAGCCAAAAAGCCTTCTTCACTGCTTCAGTCACCGCCATATATTCCGCCTCCGTAGTAAAAAGCGCTACTGTAGACTGAAGAGTGCATCTCCAACACACCGGTGCATCAGCCAATGTAAAAACATAACCTGTAGTAGACCGACGCTTGTCAAGATCTCCAACATAGTCTAAATCTACGTAGCCAATACAATCTCGTCCTGTCGCATCATTCTTCACAAATATCAACCCAACATCCATGGTACCCTTAATATACCGTAGAATCCACTTCACGGCCTCCCAATGCCCCTTTTCGGGGTTGTGCATGTACCTAGATACCATGCTCACGGCATGTGATAAATCTGGCCTCGTACACACCATAGCATACATCAAGCTACCCACTACACTGGCATATGGAACTTTGGACATGTAGTCCCGATCCTCCACTAAAACTGGTGACATCAACGCTGAAAGCTTGAAGTGGGGAGCTAATGGATTACTCACCACCTTGGTATTGCCCTCAAAACTAAATTTTTTCAGCATCTTCTGCAAGTAACTCCTCTGTGTAAGCTTCAATCTTCCATTCACCCTGTCTCGCTCAATCTCCATACCCAGTATCTTCTTAGCCTCTCCCAGATCCTTCATCTCAAATTCAGATGATAGCTCCTTTTTTAATTTCCTAATAGCTGAAGTGTTTCTAGAAGCAATGAGCATATCATCAACATATAATAACAAATAAATGTGCTCACCATCCTGTAGCTTGTGCATATACACACACGGGTCATAAGGGCTCCTCGTGTACCCTTGGTCAATCATAAAGCTATCAAATCTCTTGTATCACTGTCGCGGTGATTGCTTCAGTCCATAAAGAGATTTCTTCAATTTGCAAACCAAATTTTCCCTTCCTGCAGCTTTAAACCCCATAGGTTGTGTCATGTAGATCTCCTTATCTAAGTCCCCATGTAGAAAGGTCATCTTCACGTCCATTTGGACCAAATCCAAATACAGCTATGCTACCAATGCCAATAGAATCTGAATAGATGAATGCTTCACAACGGGTGAACATACCTCGTTGTAATAAATGCCCTCAAGCTGTGCATATCCCTTGGCTACCAATCTGGCTTTGAACCGAATGTCCCTAATAGAAGATCCCTCCTTCTTAGTATACACCCACTTACAACCAATAGCTTTCTTACCCTTAGGTAGCTTTGTAAGTTCCCAAGTATCGTTCTTCTGAAGAGATTGCATCTCCTCCTCCATAGCATTCCTCCACCTAATAGAATCAGGGTTGGACTCTGCCTCCATGAATGTGGCAGGAACCAAATCACCAACGACCTCCACAGATAAAGCATATGCCACCATGACAGCATCATATCTAGCTAGCCGACGAATCTCTCTCATTGGTCTATCTGCTGCAATGGACCCCTGAGTATGACCCTGCTCCTGAGCCTCACCATCCACTGTATCCTCAAATGCCCGACTGTCATCTCATCTTCTCCTAGTGCCACCTCTGTAGGAGTCTCAATGGACACAGTGTTGTCTGGAGTGGGTGGAGTCACATCAACCTCCACCTGCTGTGATATCCCTCCTGTCTGATCTTCCTCCACTTGCTGAGGAACTCGAGGCTTCATCATGTACGCCTCATCAAATGTGACATCTCTGCTAATGACCATCTTCTTGTCTTGTGGATCCCATAATTTGAAGCCTTTGACACCTTCTCTAAATCCCACAAAAACAGCCTTCCTCGCTCTCGGATTCAACTTTCCATCACTGACATGGAAATAAGCTGGACACCTAAATATCCGTAGAGTCTCATAGTCACTAGCCACAGAACCAGACCAACGCTCCATCGGAGTCTTCCCCTCTATCGTAGTGTACGGCAACCTGTTAATGAGATGGCTCGCATAAACTAACGCCTCGGCCCAAAAGGATCTAGCCAATCCACTCTACGTCATCATACATCGCACCTTCTCCAGCAAGGTACGGTTCAGCCTCTCTGCCACCCCATTTTGTTACGGTGTCTCTCTAACTGTGAAGTACCTTCTAATACCGTGATCCCAGCAAAACTGTAAAAATGGATCACTCTTATACTCTACCATTGTTTGAACAAAGAGTCTTCACCTTTCTACCTATCTGCAGCTCCACTTTCTTCTTCCACTCCACAAATATATCCAGGACCTTATGTTTATGCTTCATGGTATATACCCAATTCCTCATGGAAGAATCATCAATGAAAGTGACAAAATAATTTACCCCACCAAGCGATGTGTGCTTGGAAGGGTCCCAAACATCTGGGTGAATGTAATCCAATATACCTTGGGTGTTATGAATTGCGGTGCGAAATTTCACTTTAGTCTTCTTCCTAAGTATGCAATGCTCACACAGCTCCATCTTGCAGGTCTTTGCACCTTTCAATAGCCCCTGTTTTGCCAATGACTGTAGGGACTTATCACCTGTGTGTCCAAGCCTCATGTGCCATAGTGTGGTAGTGTCCTCCTCTGTGGTAATAGAAGCAGCCAGACCCCCTGTAATTGTCTTGCCCTTTAAGTAGTATAGGTTATTTTCCCTGACAGCTTGCATCACCATCATGGATCCCTACATGACCTTCAAAGTAGAAGGCTCTAAGATCACTCTGTAACCAGCTGCCTCCAATGTTCCAAGAGAAATGATGTTCTTCGTCAACTGCGGTACGAACCTCACTTCTTTCAACTCCCTAGTCACCCCGTCATGCATTCTAATCCGGACTGAGCCAATCTCACTAATAGGACAAATGTGGTCGTTCCCCTTGAGCACCACGTCTCCTCTCTCTAACTCCTCAAAGTTGGTAAACTAATCCCTCTTAGGGCAAATGTGAAATGTAGCTCCCGAATTAAGCATCCACTCCGTAGAGTTGGCATAACAAACTGACGGCAGTACGGGACAAGAATAACCGGAAGAATCTGAATCTGAAGTGTTGCCAACAACTTTAGCAACATTCACCTCTGAAGCTTGTACAGGTTCCCCCTTTGCTTCCCGGCTCTATCCTTCAACATTAGGCACTCATTTTTTCAATGTCCCTCTTCTTTGCAAAAGGCACATTGATTTCTACCAACACTCTTATGGCCACCCCTATTCTTTGATTTTGAGCGGTTGAATCTTTGACGGTTTGGACTACAGCCACGAACTACTAATGCATCACCCGATACCTTCTCGGAGGGCTCACCATCATTCTTCCTCAGCTTATAATTTACCAATGCCGAGGTCACCTTCTTGTAGCTAACTGTAGTTCGTCCATTTATCATAGTGAGAATAAATGTACCAAACTCATCCTCCGACAACGAACACAATAGTAACATCGCCTTGTCTTCATCCTCTACCATGATATCTACATTGGCCATATCCAAAATTAGCTTTGTGAAGTTGTTAACGTGCTCCCGAATGGAAACTCCCATCTTCATCTTGAATTGGTAGAACCTTTTCTTCAAATGAAGCCTATTCTCAGTGCTCTTCGTCAAATACTTTTCATTGAGCGTTTCTCACAATCTCTTCGCCGACGTCTCGTTCATCACATCATAAATGATATCCGGTGTCAAGCATGACCAAATCACTCCACAGCTCTACTATTCATTTTCTTCCAAACCTTGTCATCAATATCGTCGGGTTTCTCTTGTAGCTCAAGAGTCTCCTCCAAATTTTGCACATCTAAGACGTTCATTACTTGACACCTCCACAAACCAAAGTTGATCTTGCCATTAAACTTTGGAACATTAATTTTAGTATTATTGATGCTCAAATTTTGGATCGCCTTTGTCAAAGCCGACCCCGATGTACTTGTAACACTTGAACTAGCCTTGCTTATTTCAACCATATTGTAAATCTACTCTCCAAACGAGAATTTAACAGCGAATCCTTTAACCAAAACTCCCAAATCCAACCCGAAGCTCTGATACCACTTGTTGTGCACCGCGGAAGCCGATTCGGCAAAATCAAAAGCACACACAAGAACAATAATAGACCACAATATAGCACAAGCAACCAAAATACAGCAAGAACACACGATTTACGTGGTTCGGCAATGTGCCTACGTCCACGGGGCAAGGAGGGGGGAGTTTTACTAATGGAAATCAAGGGGAGTACGAATTAGGGTTACAAAACTTACCAAACCCAAAATTAAGCCCTCTTAATCTCTCCAAATGGCTCCAACAATAGAAGCCCCAAATCTCCTCTTGTAGCTACTCAAAATCTTCTCCCTCAAACCCTAAAAACGAGTTAAGGGTATTTATACAACTCTCTAAAGAAACGGGTCTGAAACCCAGAATTCAGCCCAACCGCTTCGGCGGTCGACCGTGGCGGTCGATCGCGATCCATCACGATCGACCGTGGAAGTCGACCGCCACAAAAACAAAAACTTCTGCAGTCGACCGCCACAGTCGACCACCACAGGTGCAGACGCACAGTAAGGGCTGTGCAGAAACACGGTCGACCGTCAAAGCCCGCGGTCGACCGCCAAACTGGCAGAAGCTGAACCTAAGCCTGAAATCTGTTATTCTGCCAATTCTACATATATCTATCTTCCAACCCACTTTATTGCCAAATAAAGGGTGATGAGGAGTAGATGGATCAATACGATCTAGTATAATAAGCTAATAAGACTAAAATCACTTATACTAAGTCCAACTCAGGTGTCACATTTCAACTTTTGCTTACATTTGGCACATCACATGCCTAGTAGCGAATCACACCCTAACTTTATCAACTTCTCTTGTGGGGGGTAAAAAAAAGAAATATTTAAATAGAGTTGAAATCTACCTCTAATACAATTTGGAAGTCAACAACAAATATTATTATTATGGTTACTTTCACAAAACCCCTTTGAACTTTGGGGAGTGTTGCACATAACTCTCCTAAATTTTGTTTATCTCACTTAACCTCCCTAAACTATTGGGTGTCTCACAAAACGCCCCATGATCCTTCGCTTATCCCACCTAACCCCCTTCTTGTAATTTGTAAATAACTAAATATCTTTGAGCGAAAATTTCCCAAACTTTACCACCTCTCATTTAAAGGCAACATACTCCTTCCCATAGATGTTTTCCTCTCAAGAAAATTTTAGTTATTTGCAAATTATAGGCAAAGGGCTAGGTGAGATAAGCTAAAATTTAGGATGATTTTGTGAGACACCCATAGTTTAGGGGGGGGGGGGGGGGGGGGGTTCAGTGAGAAAAACGAAGTTCACGAGGGTTATATGCAACAACCCCCAAAAATCAGGGGGATTTTGTGAAGTTAACCCTAAAATTTAGAACCAGATAAATTCACCTAAGTAAAATCAAACAATCTAAAATTAAATTAGATATAAAATTTCAAATGTAAAGTCTAAAGTACCATAATAAATTTATAGATTCCTCACTTGCTTCATTGTCGAGTAAGGACTCTTCAACAAATCATCACTTGATTTTCTAACTGTCCTGCATTAGGGGACACAACGTCTGCAAGAGGAGTGTTTTCGGGAAAAGTTGATGTTTTCATTGCTCTTTTTGAGATCTGTTACAACTTCAATCGTTACAACAGAATAAAATGAAAACAAATGATATTACAACTTTAGCGAAAATAAACACGAGATCCCGGTTTGGTTCGGTCTCGCTTGCGTGGGTTGTTAGCCTGTGACGGGGATGTTGATATCCGTGGACCGCCGACTCTTCAGATCCTTTCCGGTAAAATCCGGCAGAGTTTCGTCTATCCGCGAAGGGATATAGAAACAGAACTTCGTCGATCCGCGTGAGATCTTAGAAGTTTAAAGCTTATATCTCGGCTAAAACGAGACACTAGCTCTTCTCAGTATTACCTGCGAAGGGTAATACCAAGGAAAAGAAAGGGGGGTGAATGAAATGTTGGTGAAGGACTCTCACTCCTCGATCCGGCAGGGCTTCGCCGCTCTCTTGAGAACTCTGACTCCTCGCTCCGGCAGGGCTTCGCCGCT
>BQKN01061054.1:41355-53785 GCA_022839385.1 Asparagus kiusianus | reverse complement strand
AAACAATTAGTATAAATCTGAAATTAAAGGTTAGAAAAATCAGGTCTGAACGGGTGCAGTCGTGTTTTCACTACCCTAGAAGATAGAGGACCCGCCTATCGCCCTGACACAGTAGATCCTCACCCCCTAGCGGTAAAGGCCCACGGAAAGCGGCCGGCCTTTGTACTCGGGCGAGAGTAGCAGAGCTTCTGCTCAGACGAAGATAGTTGCCCGTAAATGATTAACACAGTAACACAATTTAGAGAGAGAGAAGCTTTGAGAAAGATTGTGAATTCTATTCGTTTTTTTTTTGTGATTTCTGAGGACGAGAGGCTGGCGTTATATAGGGCTCGAAGAGTTGCTTGTTACGCCCAATCTGCGCACTCCCGTGTCTGTTACACCTCATCCGCGTAACTCCCCGCGCCTTACTCTCCGCATCCGTTATGAACGGGTCAATCGAAAGAAACGATCAAAAAATAAAAAAACCCGTGAAGCAAAAAACAAGTGTGCGTGTGCGGCGTGGAGCGCGCGTCGTGGCGTGGCATGGCGTGCGCGCGTGTGTGGGTGTGTGTGAGTTATGCAAAGCCCACAAAACCCAAAATACTATTCAACTTAGTTTTAGCCACGTCAGGGATTGAGAATCCCATGGATTTAATTTTTAACTAAACTACACAAGATTCTCAATCCTGTATAGTTCTAAGAACTTATTTATAAAATTCGACCCAGTTTGAGTCCATGTTGCTAACATGGCTCAAATTAGATCGAATTTGATAAATAAGTAGCAATTAGGTCGAAAATAGTAATTAATAAAAAAAATCTATTTTGAAAATTTGTCCTATTATTTAACACTCATTTTTTCATTACAAGTCCAAAGCCTCTAATATATTATAGCTTGAATTCTCTTAAACTATAATTGACCAATTTAAGAAGGGGCTTGAGCTCTCCAGGCCACCTAACAATTACTATCTACACTTAAATAATTGAGACTTGTACTAAGTTAGCACTGTTTATAGCTATAGTCAGTACACTAGTTAACTTCTTTTTTTTCCCACTCTTCTCACCCATCTTCAAGCTCAAAGTTTCTTTAATATTTTTGAACCCACCAACATTCAATGTTTTTCTTCCCTTTAAACCCAAAAATTAACCCTATTTATTTTTAAATTCACCAACTTTAAAAAGTTCTACTATGAATTTTCATCTATAAATCCAAAAGATTTTTCTCTCTTTTTTTTAAATCCACTAACTTCTACCTATTAGAGTCAAAATACAAAGTGGTTATATTTTTATCTTTTTTCACATCAGCGTCAATGCATTGGAATTGTGGGCGATCCTTTTACCTATAAAACAAAGTCTTAGTCCCATTGTTTTTAAAACTACACAAGATTCTCACAAAGAGAATATTACCAAACTGTTACCTCCAATTGCTTTTAAAATCACTCAAAATCCAGAATACTCCATTGAATTAATTTTAAACCATTTTGTATTTTCATTCTAAGCAATTATTAAAAATATTTTTTAAATCAAATGCATAAATTACTATTAATTTTGTCTCATTTCATACTAATGTTGTGGCATCGCAAATTATAGATGAGCTTTCTACCTTATTTTATTCTTAAACTCATTCATTTCCAAAATTACTCTTAGATAATAAATGCTCCGTCAAATTGATGTTAAATCCACTTTGAATTTATAGTTTCATGTATGGCGTAAGTTGTTATATTTTTATTGTAACTTACTATTTTTTTATACTAAGTGGTCAGAAATACAATGTAATTTTAAACCAAATATTTAAATATTTTTCTTTTTTTCTTTTTCTGTTTTTTACTTTTCCATACTGAAGTGGCAACAATGTGTGAGTCAATTTTGCTCGTTGGACTCTAAATGTTCAAGAACTAGCCAGGCCAGCTCCTCTCCGCAACTCCACTCTTACATGACATCCTACTCAGCATATCCCTCTCCTATGTGAGGGTCGCGCTCCGCGAAATGTGAAAGCCGCCTCGAGCATGTAGAACCACCATTTAATTTGTTGTTACCCAAAAATAATAAATAAATAAATAAAAGAAGAAAGCAGATACAAATAGCAATCAGTTATATGAGATGTTGGGCTCCTGAAAAAATAAAATAAGGTAAATTATACTTACATACCCTGTTGTTTACCCAGTATTACACATGAATACCCTCAATTGTATAAACATTCACTTATATAGCCTGAAGTTTCTAAAAAGTGCACTTTAGTAACTATGAGAGCCCCATAATTCTCATATAACACTCACGTGTTATTTTTAGAGTATTTCAATCATCATTTTTTCTAGAAGTAAAAAAGATCTTCGATAAGTATAGCAATAAATGCAATAAAAAGAAAAGGGTAGAAATGTTCTAAAAATAACATGTGACACTCTCACATGAGAATTTTCCAGGGGAACTCACATTTGCAAAATCAAGAGTACTAAAATGCAACTTTCAGAAACTTAAGGGTATTTAAGTGCAACCATTTACAACTGAGGGTATTTATATGCAACATTGAGTAAATAATAGAGTACTTAAGTGTAATTTGCCCATAAAATAAAAATAACCTTAAACGAAGCGCATAACATCGGAAAACTCACATGAAAAACGAAAAACCAAGACCTAAGGCCAATAGAAGCATAGAACAATAGAACGGGCCAGCTTGAACCGGCATTTACTAAATCTACAGAAAAAAACATATGAAAGCTCAGGTCAGCATAAAAGCAGCCGTAGGAATTACCTATAAATGCAATTTCTACAGTAATAAAAAAAAGAAGAAGAAGAAAGAAGCAAACGTCAGAAGATCGAACCTCGTAGAAATTAAGATCGAACGTGCCATACAAAGTTTATTTTAGCCTAACATGATGGAAAATGATCTTATCTATAGTCATAAAATCTTAAAGAGTCATTAACTTCCAAAAGAAGTACATGTACATTTTCACTCTATTTACAAGCTTAAATTCGTAGTCACTGTACACAATACTAGTAAACCTTGTAAACCTAAACTATATAGCATCAGAAGTAGGCAGCGGATTTAAGAGCAAAACTTGTCATTGGGTCAAGTAAATGGTAAAAACTTGATCGTGTCAATTATCTTCTTTTTTTGGAAGAGCTGTCGCATCTCCAACTTTAACCTTCTGACTGAGAAATTCCTTGCAATTAGCTCCTTTCACCGTGAACTCCATCAAAAGATCCTCAAAGAGCTGCTTCAGTTGTCGCTTGAAGTCTTTGGAGCAACCCTTGGAACTTCCAGCTTCATTCTGTCCCTTGTAGCCCTCAACAGCCGTACCAACCTGAGCATTGTCCAAATATGCTCTGCATGCTACCAAGATAGCATGTCCATGCGTCCGAAAATGTCCTGCAACATAGTCCTCGAAATGCTGCAAAAATTTTATCAATAGAGTTGAAGTTATTGTGGCGGTTTTGCAGGAAAGTTTTGGATGCTAGGAAAATTTCTTAAAGGGTAAAATTTTATGAACTCCCCTAACACTTGGGGCTTTTGAATAAAACCCCCTAAACTTTATAAATCAGAGAAACCCTCCTGAAATTTGAAAATTCTACAAAAAAGACCCTGAACTATAGGAAATTGTGATTAAGGGCATTAACAAGAAGGTAAAACGTCTAAAATATCCCTATTAGTATCCCACTGAAACTAAAAGCTATAGTGAAAAAGTATCAAAACATGTCACATCCAAAACACATGACAACTTAGGCTGATTGCCACCAATCATGGAACACTTACGTGAGGCAAGTATTTAGAGATTTTCTTAAATTAATAAAGTTTCTGGGGGTATTGTGCAAAACACCCCAAAGTTCGGGTGGTCCCTTTTTTTTCCTTGTGTGTGTGTGTGTGTTTTCTTTTTTTTTTTGGTTGGGTGGGTGGGGGGGGGGGGGGGGGGGTGGGGGGGGGCGTTTGTAAAATTGCCCATTCTAGCTTTTAAGGGTTCCATGTTTTGTAATTGTTAGATTAGGTTTTACAGATTATCGTAGTAATGCTTACCTTTGGAGGCCGCCGAAGAGAGTATAACATTGTCCTACAGGAGTACAGGAAAGCGGTTTCATTGTAAGCCAGAGAACTCTTTTCTCCATGAGTGGTATTAGCTGCCCGCTCAAATCCCGGCTCATTAAAATAGGGTTTTTCATTCAGAATGAGAGCTTGAATGGAGACTAGAACCTGAAGCATGGTTGACTTCTTTGGGTCCCACTGCTCACATTCTTTGCCTGGCCAGGTTGCTAAAAGACTCAGACAAACTCTACCACAAGCGTACAAGTTTGGATTGAGCCGAAGACCACCAGAGTGGTAATGTGCTCTCTGCACCAAATTTTAATTAAAATAAAATAAAAGGTCAGTAGACAAGGGCTTTGAGACAAAAGGTTAAGAAAAAAATATGTCAAAGCATAGAGATTAACATACTGGAGGTATATGTGGATAGTCGCCAGGAAACTGTAAGTCGAAGAAAAAGAGGCCATCATGATAAGGAGTTCCATGAGGTCCAACCATAACAGCCCTTAAAAGGTCCATCCTTTCTTCATAAGCTCTCACAAGTATTGTCTCTGTTGAGCATGGAAAAGGAAACGAGAGTGCTAGATAAGGACCATAAGGTTATATATCGAAGCATAAAAAGTGAAGTGAAATGAATCTTTAGCATCGACAGTCCATATATCTTATTTTTGCCTGACTAAAAGTGCCAAATAATATGTCAAATACAAAAGAAGTAAATAACTAGATATCACATGGAAAGTGCTGCCCAACTGAACCACAATTGGCGGTGCTAAATAGTCTATGAGAAAAGAAGAAAATAGCCCAAGAATTAGATCACAACAAAACAGCCATTCTTAACACCTTCAAATTAAATTAAAAAATTCAGAGTTTCTTCTATAGTAAATAATGTTCTTCCATGTCGAACATTCATAAGTAATAAACAAAATAAGAAGATAAAACCACAGAAATAAACCTGCAAAAAAGAATTTTGGGAAGCATGATTTCTAATAAGAAAATGTTCCAGCAATACCTAAAAGGAAATCCTCTCCGTAGTAGTGTGAGAATTCAAATAAAACATCATAGCAATTGTTGAAACCTTCCATCAAGCATGTAATAAAATGATTACTGGAGATACTTTTTCCCTTTCTGTGTATAATAGGCTAAATAGGATGGGACTGCTGTCATATACGGTCAGCAGTATATTATTTCTGACACATGCTACGAACATGCAAATAATTTTTAAAGGTGACATTTCAATTCTCACATGCATGATGTATCAGCCTATCAGGATTTCCTAACAATTTTCAGACTTCTACAAAAGCTGAAAGAGAATCAAGTTTCATTCTGGGTATGGATATAATGTTCCGCTGTTACTTTAAGGAATTAAACGGAGTTCCAAAATAGCTTCCCTTAGATAATTTCCAATGTTATATAGTGCTATAACCTATAAACTCGCAAATTGCTTTTGCCTCTATAGCAGTAGAGAGCAAGAAAGTAACAAAGATGAAGAGATAATTTAATAAGTAAAACAAAGGCATTGGTCAGAGTTCAGCAGGCTGCCATCAGAAGCACTCTGCATCCATCGTGTTCTGAACTTTATGGTTTATATGCAAATCAAAGAACATACACTGACACACTGATTATGATACAGGCTAAATGCACAAAAATGATGAAAAAAAACTTTTGGAGGAGGTTCTTACCTACATTTCTTAAAATGCCAAGTATATTAAGAATCTAGGTCATTTACCTGCTCTTCAGAGTTAATTTTGTGATAACGCAAGCTACTTCTAAGCATATACTGATTACATCCCACTTCTTTTGAAACTCTTCTATTCCCAATTAACTTTTAAAATATACTAGTCATAATTCATTTTACACATGATTTATGGGTGAAAGAACCAACAATTGTTATTGCTGTATGGTGTAGTTAAAGAAACTGCAATTTAGTGTCTTTTTTTAACATTAACATTAACACAAACAAAACTGGAAATACTGCTAATCCATACTAACTAAATCAGATTCGGAAAGAGGAAAATCACTACCAGGTAAATCATTTTCAAGGATCTTCCACTCCTGCTGAATCTTCTTCATCCAATCTTTTCGGGCCTGCAATTAACAAGCATCACATAGTTAGGAAATTGAGAATTTCAATTAATAAAATAATGTGAAGATGACTAATAAATTGCGAGATATACCTTTTTCACGTCCTTATCTTCCGCTGCATAGTGATGATCTGAGTAATCTTCCACAGTATCAAATTGTTTAAAAGATTTATATCTTACGTCAGTGTCCTCCTCTAAAACAATGTTCTTGTCTTTCCTTTGGCTCTCAGACGCAGGTTTGTCTAACCAAGGAACAGTAGCCTCCACCCCTGGTGGTAGATCCAAATCATCAAATTTAGCTGCCAGGCCATAATTGTAGTCATTATCAATCATGTCATCATCGTAGGCATAATATTCATCTTCATTTTCATCTTCATTTTCATAATAATCATCACATAAATCAGAAAGGTTAGAATTAGAAACTTCAGCATCTAGTTCCGCACTGTTCTGAGCCTCTTCCAAGGCATCAGATTCCAAGACATTATCAATACTAGAACTCATAAAATCTTCCGAAGAAGCATCCTGCAAGAGAGATTTTAGATATCATATAGCCATGTCAAAAAAAGTACTACAATAGTACAAGTCCATAAATGACGACGATATAAGTATATCTGCACACCTGCACTTCCTTTTGACAATCAGTATCATACACCATAGGTTTCTTGTTTTTACTGACCAAGTCCAAGCTGTTCTTGACAAGGATCTCACCTGACACTGGCTCATCATATTCATCTGTGACAGTCTACAACAATAAACAAGAAAAGGTACAATTCGATAAGCCTGTGACTATGGATTGCAAGTTTAGTTGACACGAGGCTGAAAGCTTTACCAAATTATTATTTCTCAAAATATCAAGTGTGATAGATTTATGGAATAATATCAGCATGGACATAGAAATCAAGTAACAACGTAAGAACAAAGTTAAAGCTACAATCCTAAACAATCTTGAAAGGCTGACTTGGGTGCTTCAGTAACACCTGAAACCCTAGCATGCAACTTAATAATAGATACTAAAAGTGATTATCCAACCCCATTAATATTGTCAAAGAATTTAGATGCAAAAAAGGAAATCAAATATTTAAAGGGCCACTTCTACTTCTAGCTTGTAAAACTAAACATTTGTTAATACTTAACACTCTCTTTAAGTTTAACCAGTTTTCTCACTCGCAACTCCTAGTTACCCCCTATGTTTAGCACTTTACATGAAGATGCTTACTTTTGATCATTCACAAATAACTACTTCGAGACTATCTTTTCAATCATTAAGACTATCTTTTCAATCATCAGATCAACATGTGATCTTGTTATGGGTTTAAACTGCATGGGTTTGGATATGATACTTACCACATCTGTATCCACATATGAGTCACGAATACAGTTATGGACACAAGATATGCTTCAGCAAGAAAATACATATATCCATATCTGCCATAATTGAAAACTGATATAGATAGTATATGATAGAAACAGTTACAGATATGATTCGAACATGAGCACAAAACAGATAAGATACAGTTATAAGAACAAAAAAATTATTTAATTATTCATTTTTCACTAAATTGAATAAGATAACTTGAACATTGTAAGAGATTCCCTACAAATATTAAGCTGTCTTTATGGTCTGAATTTGTATCATTTAGATTTTGGTATTACCCAAGTATCTAATAAGTGAATCAAGTTTGAAGTCAGAAAGGAGCACTCCAAAACACTGCATATCAACATAATTGTAGCACTATTATAAGGAATTTTAAAATGAACAGTTTTGCGTACATGATAGAAAAGGTTTTACCAGCTCAATATTATTTGAGAAACTGGATGTGTAGAAAGATAAAGTTCTTTCCTTAAAAAAATAGATCACTTTAGAATTGATTTGCATATAAAGCTAAAGTCTAAACGCAAATAGGTAGCAAAGCCCCAGATAGCCATCTTATACAATATGGTTATATATTGTTGGGAACTTGGTAAGTGTATGGTCTGTGTGCTCTTTAGCTAATAACTTGGAAACTGTGCAGATTGTGCGCTTGTCATTAAAGCTATGAAATCACAAGGGCTTGAAATAGGTAAGTGCGGATGCAGGCTGGCAGTACGTTAAAACACCTGTCCACATTCTCACTGAATATGCAGATATCCGAATCCAGTATCTGGAACAATACCGTATTCAAAAAAGTATTCAATTTAGAGCATTATATGATATCCGAATCTCTATCTGTGTCTGACCAGTTTAGGATTTTAATATCCAAATCTGCATCCGATTTGGATACGAACCCAGATTGGATCAGATATATGTGGATCCGCACACACCCGTACATATTAAGCATCCAAGTTAATAAGAGGCCAAGAAAGTGATGACTATCCTTGAAAAATAAATCATACTATAATTGGAGAAGCAGCCTATATTTCCTGATCAATTGTGCTAAAGCCAAGTTCTCATATTGCACTTGATTCTCTGAAATATTTTATTAATTTTAGCTCCCACCACTACTTCATGGACTCAGTGCTCGCTAAATTACTTGAAGCATTTTCATAATGTAATGTGAGTATTTCATTAATTAATGTATCTAAATAAAATTTAGGTCTTGTCAAGAGCTTAGGCTATAAGAGAGCCTAAACTCAACTAAGAGGAATTTCTTTGGAAAGAAAGACGTATGTAAATTCTGAAACAGTTAAGCATCAATGTTCAAAAAAGAAATATTGTGGATTAACTATAGAGATACAAGATGAAGGAGTTGAAAAGAAAAAGGTGATCTAGGAAAAAGCTTTTTAAGTTTCGATTGTGGGTGCAACGAGAAATTTAAGAAAATAAATACTTGAAAGAAATTTGTCACTTGCCAAGAATTTTTGGAAATTTCAATGTTTCATGGACAACCTTCCATCAGTGTGTTTTCGCTGTTGTTTAGAATTAAATTTTCAAACCTTACAGCTTGACTGAAAAATTATCATGCAGAAATATGGATTGAAACATACAAAAACAATGAGTCGCTATCTCTTCTCTCACTTTTCTCCCATGTCTTTCCAACTCTATCAAGCCCCTTTTCCCAATTCAAACAGAGAAAACAAATTCTAAAAAGACTGATCAATATTCAACCTAACTGTTCCAAAGTAGATTATCTCACCACAACTACCCCCTGTTCAGCAAAATGAACATCCCATCCCAGTAGAGTTAGGATGCCAACAGTAGAGGAAATAATGGGGCTGGAATTATGCATACGAACCGACACCAGAATAATCTAAGGGTGATGGTAAGTCTAAAATAGCTAAGCAGTTTTGCAAAATCAAAACAAGGAAGATTTATCTCGTATCAACTATAGAAAAAACATCAACTACTCGATGGCCATCTTTGATTTTGTAATTTTTTTCACATAAAAATGGCATTTTTACACAGAATTAAAATCAAGGGTAACTTGCAGATTACCCCCTCTCATCTATACGTGCCATTATCAGCGTCATTCCTCCACCCTAAATTCTTATTGTAAGAAGAATAAGTCACAGAAAACCCCCTCTAAGGTATGGATGAGGGGGTTATCTGCAATTCACACCGTAAACAAAAAACTTAACCAAAAGGAAACGAATTCACATGCTGATTCTTAATCAATTTCTGTTAGAAAGAAGCATAGACACTTCTGAAAGTGCAGTCGTTCTTCCCTCTTCAGTTGAATTATAGTCTAACCTAACCAAACTGTAAAGGCATAAAAAAATCTATAAAAATCTTATCTTTCTCCTCCAAAATTCCTCAATTCCGTCAGAGATCCACGTACAACCAACAATTAACAAAATAAAACCTAATTGAAGAAAACAAAACCCTAAAAATCAACGAAATTTTAGAAAAGAACTAACGCTACGCTGACGCTTCTGCTGGTTAGAATCCCATCCACCACAGGACAGCATTGAAGAAGAAGAAGAGTCATCCATGAAGAGATGATGCCTGCAGACGGAAATCGCTAGAGTTAACGGCTGCAGTTAACGGAGAAACAACAGCCAATTGAAAGAAAAAAAAAGGGTTTTTTTTTAATGTTACTTGTTGCTGGAGAGGGTGGAGTCGGAGTCCATGCAATGGAGCCGGGGACACAATGTGATTCTCGGGTCGCGGATCCGATCGTGCGACAAGGGTTTTTGAGAGAGAGATCGGAGTTTGGGGAGCGAAGGGGAAAAGGGGAGCGAGAAAGGCGAGAGAGAGAGAGAGAGATTGACGAGGTATTATACGGAGACCCAAATTCGAAAGTACTTCCACTCTCCTACCCCTTTTCTTCTTGTTGGGGAATATATGCGGGTGTGAACTTAAGGGACTTGAACCTGGACTCGGAGTATCGACGCCGATGAGGACTTGGATTTCTATTGGGTGGGACCCATCCGGAGTTTATGAGAGTTCGATTGTCTGTGAGTTTCTTTTGAAGATTATCAAAATACTGGTGACGATTGTACTTTCGAGTAAACGGATCCGATACGCAGCAGATTCTTGTCATCGCCAGCAGTTAGGATTACTGGTTTCCTGGGGATCACAAGTAGTGATTATCAGGGCCCGTTTGGTTGGTTTCCTAAAAACCAAGAAAAGGAAATCGGTACAAGGAAATCAATAAAATAATATTTTTATACATTTCCATCCCTAAAACTCACCCACAACATCTAATAAAATGTTATTTTTATCTTCCAACTCATCTCATTTCATCTCCTTTCTTACCTTTAAAAATAAACCAAACACAAGAAATGTGTCACATCATCCAACTCATCACATCTCATCTTATCCCATTTTTAAAAATCACACACATCATCCAATAATATTGTGACAACTCATCTCATCTCATTAAACCTTCCTTTCCATCCATTTCCTAAAAAAAACAAGAAATTGATTTCCTTAAGTATGTGTCACATCATCCAATAATATACCTCCAACTCATCCCATCTCATCTATTTTCTTATTTTTAAAAATGAACCAAACACAAACAACCTCAAAACATCATCCAATAATATACCTCAAATTCATTTCCTTATTTTTTTTAACCAACCAAACAACCTCAAAACAATTTTTTAAAAAAACCACTCACATCATCCAATAATAAGGTGACAACTCATCTTATCTCATCTCATATTCTATAATTTCCTTCTTTTTTAAACCAACCAAACAACCTCAAAACAATTATTATAGGAAATATGTTTCCTATTCTTTGATTTCCCAAAAAAATTTTCGAAACGAACAGCCCCTCATTTTAAAACTTTTAAATTGACATTGTTGTTGAGCAGTAGCCAATGTTTTTTTTTACAATGATCGTGGGACCAAGAAAACTATACCTATACTATTTATAAAAGGAAATATGAGCATCAAAACTTTTAATTTCTTAAAATACTTCTAACTTGTTTAATAATATTATAATCTAATTAATTAATTAATTACGCTAATGAAACATAAAGAGATAATATAGTAGCCTTCCAACATCCGATAAAGAGATAATATAGTAGCCTTCCAACATCCGATAATTTTTTGTTGTAGTAAATGAGTTAATTAATTAAGAATGAGAAAGTAACATAATTTTTGTTACTTCATTAAAATATTTGACGAAGTATAGTTCTCCACCAATCCACCCTTATAAAACACAATTATGGTTGCACGACCCCTTCTCTCTAATGACCTTCAAAATTATATAGTTTTTTCTCCATCTAATAAATATGTAGTTTTACATATTCGGATCTATCTCCAATTAAACCATTCAAATTCCAATCTATTCATACTAGGCATTAAAACTCCATCTATATTAGTTTCCACCGAAGAGAGCAAACTCACAGAAAACAAAGATAAGAGAAGTGAGGGCAACAATCATACGAGCAGTAAAATACATCCCAATAACCCGATATATTTTTCATTTTTTTTCACTTAACCCTCAATAACATATGACAAAAAAATCCTAAATAACTAAACTTTATGATTTTTATATTTTTCAGAGATTTTTTTATAATTATTATAATTTTCAAGAGGTTGATTGTAATTTTTTGGTTTTAACGGGGGTTTTTCTAATTTTTTAGAGAGGTTCTTTATACTTTTGATATTTTTTTGAGATTTTAATTTTTCTAGGTTTTTTGGTAATTTTCTAATTTGAACGTTCTCTTTTACTATTTTTCAAATTTTTAGGGCACTATTTGCAAATTTAAGGTTTTTAGGGTGCTATTTTTCATTTTTATTTTTAGGGATTTTTTGTAATTTTCATATTTTTCATGTGTTTCTTTGAATTTTTAAAAATTTAAAGAGTTGTTAATAATTTTCAAATTTTAAAGGGGTTGTTTATAATTTTTGGATAAAGATATATAGGTGATATATCCGGTAAGATATATATATATATATATATATATATATATATATATATATATATATATA
>BQKN01061054.1:5136-41345 GCA_022839385.1 Asparagus kiusianus | reverse complement strand
ATATATATATATATATATATATATATATATATATATATATATATATAGACTCACACACATACAAATAACCCTCTTTTGTTATAGCCTACAAATAAGTAAGTGTTAATCTTTCTCGAGTTGTCGACACGCGTCCCACTCCACTCCAGATCAGACATGATCAGAGCCTAAATGATTCAAACCACTCTGCGGCCGACTCCATAGGCCGACAACGTACATGACCGACTTGAGAGGCGGTACTTGCCAACCTACCAATCACATCGAGCTCATAAGCCTCCACACTCGGCCCATTATCTCAACTGTCAACTCTAGAGGCCGCCTAAAAAGACGGTGTTTGTCCGTCTTTAGTCATACGGCTAGAGAGGCGGTGTGTTCTCAAACTCCACACCAACAGCTGCCTCTCCTCATCATAACTGGTGCTGCAAGTCCTCATGGCTCATCACTTACCGACCCCTTCGGTCATTCTCACATCCAATCAAAGGTGACTCACCCACTACAGTAGGTGACACCTGTAGAGACACATGCCGAGTCAGTTGCCTGCCTAGACTTGGCCACAATTATCTTCATGCCTTTCCGATTTGCTATAAAAGGGAAGCTGCATAGTATGAGGTAACTTATTCTGGGAGGAAGGCAACTCTGAGCAATTCCTCTCACTATTTCTCTTATATTTTCCAACTCAAGTTCAAACACTGATTTGATCGTCAAAGGAACAACCGGAGAACCCAACTCTGCCCTCTTACAAGTTCTTCCTGTGTAGGGAAGTAAAGCGATCTACAGAGCCAGTCATTTGGAGGAGTTTGAGGACCCTAACTCTACTTTAATTTACAAATAAACCCCTTGTTTGATAACCGACATCGGTAGTTTGGCGCCCACAATGGGGCCCTGTTATTCTTCTTCATACAAGATGTTTGGTTTTGAGCGTCCTAATTGAAATTTCATCCAACTCCCTAAAGAATCATGTGCAAGCTAGGTCACTCAGGCCTAGTTGGAGGAATCCACTCAGAGGATCACTCAATCTTTTCAGCAGCAGCTCGCTACTTTCACCAATGAGCTCCTCAGTCGAATTCCTCCCCAATAGCTCACCACATCATTTGTTCCTCCACCTCCGACAAGCCAGCCCTTTGTCCCTCCTCTACCTGGGTACCGCGCGCAGGTCGGACTGCAAGGAGACCAAGCTGAGCACACCTCTCCCCCACCTTTCTACCAAACTCGCTTTACATCCCCTTCTCGACAACATCAGCAGTACATAAAAACAACAGGGGAGAGTCCTAGTTTCGGTTATGGTAGCCGAGAGTACACCACAGGGGTGGCATCGCGTGGACTCCGGATTCCTCGTACTGCTCTATGTCCCTCGACGACTAAATTTGCATCTGGATATTGCCTGGACCTTCAGCAAAGCACTGAGGCCATTGGGGGGAATGCTCCCCTCATCGACAACATCATGAATGCTATTTGTGACAAATTCAAGATGATTCATGTGGAGAAGTACAAAGATGAAGAAGATTCATTCGAGCATGCTCATAATTATTATGATATGATCATGTTATAGGCACCAGAGTTGATCATTTGTAGGTTGTTTCCCTATCACTTTGTCGGAAAGCGCCAAGCTATGATGGAACTCCTTGCTCAAGAAGTCCATCAACAGCTTTGAGCAGCTCAACTAGAAGTTTGTGCACCACTTCCTAGCCAACACTAAGTCGAAAGCTGCCTCCCATGTTTTAATGTAGATGATGCAAGAGGCTAGAGAGAGCTTCAGGGACTATTTCAAGAGGTTTGAGGCCAAAAGACTAGAAGTCGATGACCCTAGCAGTGCGATCGCGATGTCTGTCATCGTGACAGGCCTGGAGAGCAATAAGTTGGCTAACTCACTCGTTAGGAAACGAGTAACCAGCTATGAGCAGCTAATGGCTAAGGCCCATGGGCACATGGATGTGCAAGACGCCTGAGCCTATAAGAAGGCGGCTAGGGCAGCTAAAGTAGCGGCAACAGCAGCAACAATGTTACCAACGTCGGGTCAACGACAGGGACCAACCCCTTGCCAAGGGAGGAAACGACAAAGGGTCCCTCTAGAACCGACCCCATACCAAACAGAGCCAACAAGAAGGATTTGAGGAAGGGGGTTGCTAAGAAGTCGGCTTACCTCAGCAGAGATGTTGGCATTTTTTCATGTCTAAGCCCAAGGCACATAAAATCCCCGAGGTAATCAAATTAATGGTACTATCTTCAAACAATATATTTTTTCCTCCTGCATATCTATGTGCAGCTTTCATCGATCGATCATCATCGACTCAGTTGGCTTCAACTTAAAATACCTTACTACCTACTCAAGGTAAGGCCAAGGCGCGTCATTAACAAAAGCCCTTCGTACCCTATCGGGGTAAAAACAAGATATGCCTCGACTCGATCGGCTTCGACTCAAAAGACCTTGGCACCTACTCATGGTCAAACCAAGGCGCGTCATCGACAAAAGTCCTTGGTACCCTCTTAGGGTAAAACCAAGGCACACCTCAACTCGATCGGCTTCAACTCATGAGTAAAACCAAGGCATATCAACTCGACCTACGTCGGCTAAAAGACCTTGGTACCTTCCTATGCCCAAGGCACATACCCTAAGACCTTGGTGTCATTGCGAATAAATTCAAGGTGCGAGCCCGAGTCGTCTCAACCCAAAGACCCAATGGATACTCAAAGATACGCAGTTCAAATTAATAAAGGCAAATATTTATACCTAAAATGTTTGCAGCAAGACCTTGGCATGTTCATAAGCCTGAGACACATTTTAGAATCTTGTGATCATATTCAATAAATAAGGCATGAAGTCAAGTCGCCCCATTTGCCGTAACGGCTAGGATGCCCCAACCCTATAACAATTATGGACTCAAGCATGAGACAAATGCAAGCAAGAAAGATAAAAATTGAGAAGGCAAAATTTTGACTTTCTATTCATATATCAAAAAAATATTTACATCGATATTTACATCGGTAAAATAAAAAGTACATATACATGAAACCTTCATGGAGATCGACTTGGATCCAGAGTAGGACTGGGAAGCACGGAACTAGGCTCAGGAGTGGGAGTCGATTGAGGAGAAGCGGGGGTGTCCTCTTCGTCTTGATCACCCTCCGGCCGAGTATCCCAACTATCCACTTCAGAGCCTTCTGCCGACTCCTCGCCTTCCTCATCCTCATTCTCCACATCCACCACTAGCTCGCCTCCTTTCGTCTCTATCTCCTTCAAAATGTCAAGGCAATTAGCAACCTGGGAGGGGTAATGGAGACGGTCCGAGCCCAGTCGAGACTCAAGAGGGATCTATCGTAGCAGGAAGTCAATGATGACTTTGCAATCCAGAGCCACTTCTACCTTGCCTAGGGGGCTATCTCGGCATTTCTTCACAACTTCCCCCCGATAGGCCTTGGACTCTAGAAAAGCAAGGCAAGCTTGTGAAGATTGGACCTTAGCGACGGATCACTCGTGTCGCTCAGCTAGCAGAGCAGCCTGGACGCTCTCCTCCCTAAGCTCCTTATTGGCCTGCTGCTGCTCCTCTAGCTTGACCTTAAATCTCTGAGTAGCCACGAGATCCGTCCGAGCACATTCCTAAGCATTAAGCCTATCATGCTTCTCGCCCTCGACCTTGTAGGCGTATAAAACTGCCTATAGGTCCCTTAACACAGCTCGACGACGTCGAACCAACCATCGGGCGACGTACGCAACACCGAAGCCAAGCTATACGCGACGAAGCGGACTAACGAGGCTACAAAGCAAACGAACCGCACGCAAGCAACGGATTGCATCCATTCGCATGCGGAATCAAGCCAACGGTTCGGGGAGTCAACGAGTCATCCAAACAAGAGCGAACTCGGATGAATCACGATCGAATCAAGATCAGTTTCGGACTCGAATTCAGAAGCGGGTCTACTGCCAAATCAGGTCAACGAATCAAATCCGAACCAATCAACCACAGAACCAGAAAACGGGCATAAAGAGGCAAAACGATAAACACCTAGAGGGGCTCGGCCGAAACCGAACCACCTCAAGGTGGCTCGGCCCAAGCCGAGCCACCTTAAGGTGGCTCGGTGGCTGAGCCACCCCAGGGTGGCCGGCCACTTGTGGCTGAGCCACCTCAGCCCAGATCTGTGCCCAGGCACAGATCTGGGTGCCTATAAATAGGCCAAGGGTGTTTCATTTTCAAAGGTTGGAAAAATTAGAGTCGAAGCGCTGCCAAATTCAGATCTCAAAACTTAAAAAGATTGGAGCTTTAAAACTTTGAAGACTTGGACTTCCAGATCCGGTGCTCGGCGATCGTCAACGCCAAATAAGTCAAGAGTCCGAGAGGATCGGATCTCAGATCTACGTAGTTTTCCTCCGGATCAAAGCTTGGTCTTTGATCCCGAGATTAGGGCGATTATTTCCTTGGTGAATTAATCCCCCCGGCTATTATTTCCTTGGTGAAATAATACCCGTCGTACTACGTAGATTCGACCGGATCTAGATCTCGCGGTGGTCAACTGATAAACCCCCGGCGCAGGCAAACAACCCACGCAAGCGAGCGACCGCAAAACAGGAGCTCGTGATTTGTTCGACACAAAAGGAGAAAAAGTTGTAATCTTTTTTCATTTCTTTTGTTTGATTTTTCATTGTAACCGGATCTTATAAAAACCGGATCTTTGTAATCGATAAACAGTTACAAGAGTGTGCAATGGAATCAATGAAGAAAGACACGATTTTTCCCGCGAACAATCTGGCGACCACAGTGGGAGCCACCGATCTCGCTACCGAGATCGTTGTGTCGCAGCCGCGGATCCCGATCCCGGTCGAGGAGGAGGTCGAGTATGAATTCGACCAACAAAAGTTCAAGGAGTATCAGTCATCCTCGTCCGGATCTACCTCCCCTCGTAAGTCCAACAAGTCCAAGAAGTTCTCCTCCAGGAGAAAAACTTGTTGGATGCCAAAGTCGCATCGGGTGAGATCCCTCCAATTCCCAACCAGGTCGGATCTGCTCTGGCCAACCCTGCCGCCGCAGAGGGCGTGGTGACTCTCTCGAAGAGAGCCCGCCAAAGGCAACGTCAACGCCTTGCGAAACAATTCGCAAAGGCCATGGAGTCAGTTGACGGGATCCGCTACAATACGGATCTGAAGAACAAGAGAGGCAAACAGCCTCAACAAATGATGAGTGGCAGCTCCTCCAAGCCGCCAACCAACGAATGGGTCCGCGTTAAACGGAATCATTCGACATTGGAAGAGCGCATTCGCAAGCGCCGCGCGATGTCAGCGCAGGCACGAGCTCAAGTCCAAGAAGCCCATAGGAAGCTGCAGAAGGAAGTGGCAAGCAAGCCGCCACCAACCCGGAAAGTCTGGAGGCCCAAGTCCGAAGTGGCGATTCAGGCCAAAGAGCAACCTTTGCAGCCTTCGAAGCAGATTCAACCTTCGGCGAACCAAACGAAGTCGCCGACAATTCCTATGGCTACTCCGGGAGGTCACACAGAATCATCCAGGAGAAAGAAGTCAGTTTTGGAGCACCTCGGCCCACTTCCCGATGGACGATGCAAAGTTCCAGTTCAAGAACGTTTGGGCCCAATGAAAAAGCCCCGAACGATTCAACACGCTGGGGGTCGCCGCAACCCCCAACATGACGAGGAAATCAGGGCAACCAAGCGCACTACGCTGCGTATTGAAGTTCAGGAGCCTGTTGAGAATTCACGCCCACAAAGGCGTGTATCGAGACGCGTGACTCTTGAAAGCCCGAAGAAGGTAGTTCGCTCCCAGAAGGAAACATTATCGTCTGATGACAAGGACGTTATACCTGAGAAGTCGTGTCAACACACGATAGGTTACTCCGACTTTCAAACGGACGAGCTGTACTATCATGCTGGGGGTACGAGCAAAGCCAGAAAGAGGAGTCCTTGAAGACTGGAAACTCAGTGCCCTTGTTCAAAGCTCATTCGGGCGGTACTGTCTGAATGCGACTGCATCAAGGCAGTCCCCGAGAGAGTTTCAGTGTTCGAAAGACTCAGCACTGAAATGCCAAAGCAAAGGTCTAGGCGTTTCCGACGAAGAAGAACAGCGGTTGAAGATGGAGAATTTCCGAGGGTCACCGCTAACATGACCAGCAAAAGGACATCAACACGGAATAATCTCGAGTCGATTCTGAAAGCATCCCGGCGTCTAACCCGTCTGCAGTCTGGAGCCATCGCACGAGGAACTTATGGTAGGGTTCGGACAAAACTACCTTCAGAAGGTGAAGAGTCGGATACCTGCTCTGCGGTCGCATCAGATAATACAGTGTCCAGTGAGGGGGAACCCCGCGAGTCGCTGATGATAAGCGCGGAACAAGTGGCCAAGATGCTCGAGGAAGCTATGGCCAAACAACAGGAGAGCTTCAGGCTCGAGATGCAGATGGCCATGCAGACCATGAGAGAGATGCATGACCAACAAATCCAGGCATTGAGGAACCAACAAGGCGAACCAAGTCGTCGTAACCAGAATAATCTGGAAAATGAGGACACGGGTGCAAATGAAACTCATAATGCCAATAACCCTCCCATCAATGCAGGGGGTGGTAACGAGGATGCCAACGAAGATACAAGTGAAAACTTGAAGATCAAAAACCTCGAGAGCAAAATCAATACGTTGATTTCCGCTCAAGAGATGAAGAAGACGGGCATTCCTTGTCCATACCCAAGAGAGTGGGAATCAATCCCCTATCCGGCGAAGTTTAGTCTAATCAACTTCACGCCGTTCGATGGGAAGGGTTCCCCCACTCAGCATTTGATTTATTTCAAATCGTATTTGGGTGTTATATCTGGTAATGAGCCTCTGATGGTACGGTCCTTCGTTGGTACTCTTCGTGGAGCCGCCTTCGATTGGTATCGCCGCCTCAAGCCAGGAAGCGTGAATAGCTGGGATGACATGGAGACAAAATTCCTCACTAACTTCTTCGACGACGACACCGAGATATCCATCGGAACGTTGCTCGACGAGAAACAAAAGGACGGGGAATTGGTCGATACCTTCGTTAAGAGGTTCCAGAACAAAGTAATAAACTGTCGGGACCCGATCACTGAGGAGTTCATTCTCCAGACTTACCACAACAACCTCGCATTGGACGTGTTGGAAGCAATGGGAACAGCACCGTCCAACACTTGGAAAGACTTGAAGGTGCGCGGTGAACAAGCCGAACGTTTCCTCCGAAGGAAGAAGGCCGAGAGGAGTCAATCGACGACTAATCCTCCGAATTCGAACTTCGCCTCCCGTGGTAAGGGCAAAACACCTGCAGCGGCTGTCGATGCTAATCAAACGTCGCAACAGCATTCCCGAAGACAGCAGAAGACTTCGGATCAGAGGCCTCAAAAAGAGTACTCCTTCAAGGATGAAGATGTTCCAGCCATCTTCGAATCCCTCCTTAAAAATAACAAGATCAAGCTGCCACCGATCACGAATCAGGAGGAAGCTGATAATACTACGGATCCGAAGTACTGCGCATACCACAGGAGGATCCTTCATCCCACCAAGGCCTGCTTTACTTTAAAGAATGGTATCCAGACCTTGGTTGAAGCCGGCGTCATAACGCTAGAGTAAGCCAGTTGAGAACGGCAATCCTCCGACCGGTATAAGAGGTTAAACTGCTCCCTGATACTCCAATAGGTGTATGAGTCTAAACTATTTCCTTTCTTCCACGGGAAGTTCCTGGAGAGTGCAATGCGTGGTATTCTTAAGGATAACCCGATCGTGCAGCTGATACAATGATACACCCAGTTTTGCAAAGAAAGCTGGGGGTGGATAATTCATGTAACGGGAAGTTTTCGGAAGAATGTTAAATGTAATATTCTTAGGGATAACCCGGTCATGATGAATAAAGTGATAAACACTAAACTCCTAATTTCCGAACACTCTTTTACTGAGATGAAATCCGATGACTTCATTGGATCAATTTTCCCTCACAAAACTCTCATTGGTGTTGGACGACTCATAGTCTCCACGACAGAATCCCCCACCGATCAAACTAATTGATGGCGGGACCACCAAAATTCTTTCCTGTTTAATCCATTCAAACTTTCGCTATGTTCGTGTACTCAACACTTTCATTGTTAGAGTCCGGATATAATGCTTAGAATTCTGATCTATCAATCATTGACGAATTGTCAAAGCCCCTTTTTGTTAAGTCTTTATCACTTAACATCAGGAACCCCCTTTGAGTGATTTGTACGAATCAACATTCCTACAGTGATTTGTACTCTCACTCTCACCTCCCACTTGGTCAAACCTTCCTACAGTTAGGACCAAAACCAAAATCCCCTCTCGATTCCTTCAATGAACGAGAGGCCCACAAATCGAGCGATCAAACCTTCTTACAGTTAGGATCGTTTTAAACCCCCCACTTGGTCAAACCTTCCTACAGTTAGGACCACAACCAAAATCCCCTCTCGATTCCTCCAATGAACGAGAGGTCCGCTTTCAAATCGAGTGATCAAACCTTCCTACAGTTAGGGTCATCTCAAGCTCCCGTTTGGTCAAACCTTCCTACAGTTAGGACCAAAACCACAATTCATTCTCGATAAATGAGAAATTCATCTTTAGTTCGGTAATCAAACCTTCCGACAGTTAGGGTTATCCGATTCTTTTCGATTCTCGGAGTGGAGATCCCACTCTTAGTTTTACCTTTCCGGATTCTGGGGGTGGAGATCCCACCTCGAGTCTCCTCTCCAATTAGGAATAGAATATAAAATTCTTCCTTCCTTGTATTCGGGTTCGCCTTCACCCTAAAAGAAGACCGGGAAATAGAATATAAAATTCTTCCTTTCCCACACCAACCTTTTCCAAGAGTTTATCAATCTTGGATTCATCCTAGGAAGTTTATCCCAAATCCTAAGCAGGGATAAGTCTGCGCCTAACACGCGTTACCGGTTTAGTCTTTCTCCGTAGAAGAAGACACCAGAGTTCGATTCTGGGGTATTTTATCCTGAAACCTAAGAAGGGATAAGTCTGCGCCTAACCAGCGCTGCCGGTTAGTTCTTAACCGTTAAAAAGAACACTCGTCCACATATTCAACATTGTGGCAGGTTGTTATTAATAACACCAAAATCCATGCCTTACACGCATGGGGAATTTCATCCTGAATCCTAAGAAAGGGTATGCCGACGCCTAACACGCGTCGCCGGTTTAGTCTTTAACCGTGAAAAAGATACCAGAACCTGATTCTGGGGACCTTTATCCCGAAGCCTAAGTAGGGATAAGTCAACGTCTAATACACGTTGTTGGGTAGCCTATTTCCATAACAATGGCAAAGTCTACGTATTCGAAGTCGTAGCACAAAGTCTAAGGGAGTTCATTCCTTTAGCGCAACGTTACATGCGAAACGGATTTAGATAATCCGCATGCTAGCCCAACTCAAACGGTAGTCGGTAAAGGCTAACCAAATCCGTCGAAGGCTGGGGGTTAGCCAAAAATCCTAAAGTCAACGCCTAACACGCGTCGCCGGGTAGCCTATTCCCGTAACAAATGGTAAAGCCTATGTATTCAACATCATAGCACAAAGTCTAAGGGAGTTCATTCCTTTAGCACAACGTCACATGCGGAACGGACTAAAGCAATCCGCATGTAAGCCCGATTCAAACGGTAATCGGTAAGAGCACGTCAAATCCGTTGAAGGCTGAGGATTTGCCAAAAATCCTAAGTTAACGTCTCATACACGTTGCTGTTTAGTCTTTTCACAGGAGAAAGACGAAGTCTACGTATTCAATATCGTAGCACTAAAAGGGTTAACTCTTTTAGCTTAACGTCACAAGCGGAACGGACTTAAACAATCCGCATGCTAGCCCGACTCAAACGGTAGTCGGTAAAGGCTTATCAAACCCGTTGATGGCTGAGAATTTGCCAAAAATTCTATGAATACGAGTCATTGACGCATTAATTTTACAAATTGGTCTCGTGACTCAAGTATATGCCACGCTCCAATTCCTTAAGAGCTTAAACTGTGTATACTCCAGCAGACGTACGAGTATAAACTGTGTTAAACGCCGGACAACGCGTTATAATGAAGCCTGGACGCCGAACAACGCATCACCAGGAAGCTCAAACGTCGGACAACGCGTTATAAATGAAGATTCAACGCCGACGACCGATGGTTAGTTCTGTGTTGAAACAGCAAACTCGAGCTAAAAAGGTAAGAAATCAAGAATCGACTTCAAGTTCAAAATTCCGACAGACGGTCAGACAATAAATGCAGCACCGGAACCTTTTCAAGCATTCGACAAAGCACCGAATAGCCTGAAGGATTGAAAGAATCGAGAATAGAAGCCATTCCAAGGCCCCGTTATACCGATTGATGGTGGGGACGATCATATCCAAAGTATTCCAGACTCTTCCATACAAGAACGAGGCTGAAATACTTTGGAGGGGGTATCTGTAGGCGTATAAAACTGCCTATAGGTCCCTTAACACAGCTCGACGACGTCGAACCAACCATCAGGCGACGTACGCAACACCGAAGCCAAGCTATACGTGACGAAGCGGATTAACGAGGCTACAAAGCAAACGAACCGCACGCAAGCAACGGAATGCATCCATTCGCATGCGGAATCAAGCCAACGGTTTGGGGAGTCAACGAGTCATCCAAACAAGAGCGAACTCGGATGAATCACGATCGAATCAAGATCAGTTTCGGACTCGAATTTAGAAGCGGGTCTACTGCCAAATCAGGTCAACGAATCAAATCCGAACCAATCAACCACAGAACCGGAAAACGGGCATAAAGAGGCAAAACGACAAACACCTAGAGGGGCTCGGCCGAAACCGAGCCACCTCAGGGTGGCTCGGCAGCCGAGCCACCCTAGGGTGGCTCAGCATGGGCCGAGCCACCCAGGGGTGGCCGGCCACTTGTGGCCGAGCCACCTCAGCCCAGATCTGTGCCCAGGCACAGATTTGGGTGCCTATAAATAGGCCAAGGGTGTTTCATTTTCAAAGGTTGGAAAAATTAGAGTCGAAGCGCTGCCAAATTCAGATCTCAAAACTTAAAAAGATTGGAAGACTTGGACTTCCAGATCCGGTGCTCGGCGATCGTCAACGCCAAATAAGTCAAGAGTCCGAGAGGATCGGATCTCAGATCTACGTAGTTTTCCTCCGGATCAAAGCTTGGTCTTTGATCCCGAGATTAGGGCGATTATTTCCTTGGTGAATTAATCCCCCCGGCTATTATTTTCTTGGTGAAATAATACCCGTCGTACTACGTAGATTTGACCGGATCTAGATCTCGCGGTGGTCAACTGATAAACCCCCGGCGCAGGCAAACAACCCACGCAAGCGAGCGACCGCAAAACAGGAGCTCGTGATTTGTTCGATACAAAAGGAGAAAAAGTTGTAATCTTTTTTCATTTCTTTTGTTTGATTTTTCATTGTAACCGGATCTTATAAAAAGACCGGATCTTTGTAATCGATAAACTGTTACAAGAGTGTGCAATGGAATCAATGAAGAAAGACACGATTTTTCCCACGAACAGACCTCTTCAGGCAGATACCTAATTCTGTCGTCCCGCTCGAGGATGTCGTGCTGAAGGTGGCCGACTTCCTCCTTAAGCTTACAATCATAACCGACTGCTTGTTGCAATGTGCTTGTAGCCCCTCAGTCATTTTCTACCGAGTCTCCAACTCTAAGTGCCACTTCCTGTCACTCTGCTTCCAGGTAACCAACTCGACTTCCATGATAGCAACCCGTCACTTTTCTCATAAATGCACCTCGAAAGTCGCTAACCAACGATTGTTCAACTTTCACCCTTACTCAGCCAACCGAGTTTGAATGAAAGGGAGCCACTATTATAGCTTGCAAATAACTAAGTATTAATCTTTCTTGAATTGTCAACATGCGTCCCACTCCACGCCAGATCAAACATGATCAGAGCCAAGACGATTCAAATCACTCATGCGGCTGACACCATAGGCCAACAACTTACATGGACGACTCGAGAGACAATACTTTTTGACCTACCTATTAGATCGAGCCCACAAGCATCTACACTCCGCCCACGATCTCAGCTGACAACTCTTGAGGTTGACTAAAAAGGCGGTGTTTGTCAGCCTTCAGTTAGAATGCTAGAAAGGTGGTGTGTCCTCGAACTCCATACCAACAACTTCTCCTCCTCATCACAGCTGGTGTCACGAGTCCTCATGACTCATCACTTACTAACCCGCTCGGTAATCCTCACATCCAATCAAAGATGACTCACCCACTTCAACAGCCGACACCTGTAAAAACACCTGCCGAGTCAGTTGCATGCCTAGACTCGATCACAATTACCTTCTTGCCCTTCTGATTTGGTACTTCTTCTGGGGGAGGAAACTCTGAGCAATTCCTCTCACTATTTCTCTTATATTTTCCCACTCAAGTTTAAACACTGACTTGATCGTCGGAGGAACAACTGAAGAACCCAACTCTGACCTCTCACGCGTTCTTCCTATGCAGGAAAGTATATTGATCTATAGAGCCAGTCATTTGCAGGAGTTTGAGAACCCCACCTCTACTTTAATCTACAAATAAACCCCTTGTTTGATAACTAGCATCAACACCTTTAAAATTTTTAGGGGCTCTATGTAGTTTTAAATTTTTTGGGGTGCTATGTTTCATTTTTATTTTTTAACATTTTTTTTTATAATTTTCATGTGTTTGTTTGTATTTTTAAAATTTTAAAGAGTTGTTTATAATTTGGGAAAATTGCTTGGAGGAACCAAAGAAAGTTGGGTCATGCATCCCTACCCAAAGCCCAAAAACAATAACCAAAAAGCACTAAAACTAAAAAATAAGTGCAACCAAGCCCTAAAACCTACTGCCCAAGAAACTATTCCCAAATTATCCTTCATCTTCCCCATTTAAAACCCAATTTCTTTCCTCCTAATCTGACCCAAGATCTCCCCTCCCCCACCACTGCCGACGCCATAACCTCCACTCCTACGCCACCGTCTCCTCGTCCTCTTCCCACGCCCTCCACACCCGCGTCAACCAAGTGGAGGAAGCACCCATCGCCCAGCCTCGACATCGCCCTCATCACCTTCGGCATCTACCTCGTCGGCGAGGCCGCCTATAACCACATCAACCGTTCTGATCCTCACTTCGATCACTGAACAGCGAAAACCCTAACCAAATGTCCAATCTTTAATTTCCAATCTCCAAATTTCTGAGATTTTTGTTAAAACCTAGGGTTTGATGGAGAATTTTGGGATTTAGGCTTGTTGGAAGATTAGATCACTGAAACTGTAAAATGTGGGATTTGGGCTTGTTGGAAGATTAGATCACTGAAACTAGAGGATTTTAGATTGATTAAAAAATTGGGTGTGTGGTGGATTATTATTTGAACAATTAAAATTTAAGAGACTTATTATGCATCCTCTCATTGATGTTTATTGTTTGCGATTGTATCGTCTATTTCAGCATTACTTGATTGATTTCTTGTTGATAGTTGAGCTAAGAAGGCTTGGGTTAAGGAGCTTGGTCACTAACAGAAAGGGATTTTTGACAAGTAATTAAACAAGAGTAATTTGTAGTTACGTGCTAGAGGAAATAGTGGTTAATGTTTTAGAAGACGCATGGCGTGCTCTCGGCATCCGACAGCCCTCGGGTCAGTTCCATGGCGTGCTCAATCTCGGCCTCGTCGTGATCCCGCACGTGCCGAGGAGGATACCGTTCTACGAAGGACATGGGATGGTAATAAGAAGAAGAAGAAAGATAGTGATAATAATAAGAAGAAAGATGAACCCTTTGAGTTGATTTCTTGAGATGATGATAATAAGAACATGTAGATTTCTGTGTTTGTAAACAATGGATGAGCTTGGTTTTGTGTAACGAGTTACAGATCAATGAAAATTTAAGATAATCCCCTTTTACGTTTGTGCCCTATATGTGATATTTAGTATTCTGTGTGACTTATGTTGCTGTTATGTGATGTTTTGAGTGATATATTCTGTTGTTATGTGATATTTTGGTATTCTGTATGACTTATGTTGCTATTATGTGATAATTTGGTATTCTATGTGACATATGCTATTTTTATGTGACATTTTGATATTTTGTGTGACATATGCTGTTGTTATGTGATATTTTTACATTCTGTGTGATATATTCTCGTTACCAGTTTGTCGTGGCACTTGTCGTTCCTAGGGGTTTCTTGTATGTCTGGGGCCCATTCTATGACATGGCACTTGTCGTTCCCTCCGCGCTTCCTTGATCTGATGCTTATCATTGACTCGACGGTGCGAGCTGCCAAATCGAGGAGGATGTGGCTGACGTTTTCGTGATCAAGACTCCGGTGAGTGGTCGATGATTGAAAGTTAGTTTTTTGGGTAACAAAGTTGATATCTTTACTTGAAATAAGGTAAATTTAACAAATAACTGAAATTAGAGTAGTTTTAGAGTGGGGACTTCGATTCTTTTGATTACTTGACATATATTTCCATTTGAACAGAGAGGTTGCGGGCTCGGGGAGAAAATCGAATTGAAAATTTGGGGCTTTTGATTGGATTTGGCGGCAAAGAGGGTGTCGATTTTGTAACTTGAATCATGGAATCAAATCAAAGCTTGACTATCGATTTTCTTTTGTGTTTGAGCCCCCTTTGTGTTTATTGCTGTGGATTTCTTTGGTTTGCTCGTTTCAATGAATTGTTGAATTACTCATGTTAAATTTGTTTTAAATTTTAGGTGTTAGAAGTTAGTCGGAAAGCCTTGATGAGAGAGGAATTAACGAAAAACCTTGGCTTTGTCTCGGGGAGCAAATCGAATGAGGAGGAGGAGGTTGAGAAGGCAATGAGGCAGATGTGTGGGCTTAGATTGGGAAGGAGGAGGAGGTTGAGAAGCCTTGATGGAATCTCTTCCAATGTGGTTATTAGTATAGTTTGTTTTGTGCAAATTTGTCGTTTGCATGATTAACAGAGTTCATCGGTTTGTAAAATTTGATAAGGAAATAAAAGTCAACTTGTTTACTTTTGCTATAAAATTATGTTTGTCCTTCATGTGACAAGTCATCTTAGAATTGCTCCAGGTGTCCTTTTAGGAAATCAACTTGCTTATGTGATATATGATAGTTTCATGTGACATATGACGGTTTCATGTCATATATGCTATTTTTATGTGATATTTGTTGTTTATACGTGATATTTGGGTGTTGTTGTTGGCCTTTTTGTTTTGATGATGTTTAACAAACAATTTACCACTAATGTTGTTTGTCTAGTGTTGGTATATTTCTATTTATTATAGACAAACAACAAGTTAGAGGTTGGATGGATTGCGCTTCAATGATCATATCCAAAGAAGGTTGGCAGAATGTCGGGTTGAAGTCTTACAATTCAAAGTTAAAGGTCAAGTTCAAGCTTCATCCGCATGTGTACCAAGTTGAGCTACAATGAAGATCAAGATCAAGTTTGGGTAATCTAGTTTATATTTTATATTATGTGTGTTAAGTACCTTAAGCTCAATATCATATACACACACGTATTTGGTTTCTATGTATATATATATAGTTATATATATACATGCATGGTTTTGAGTTTTCATGCTTTGGACACACTTGCAAAATACATGAGTTTTCACAAATGGAAATTCAATTTAAGAAATTCTTTTTCTAACATGTTTATTTTCATGTTTACAAACATTTCGCAAAGTTTCATCAAGTTTGGAATTGATTTGTTATGTTTAATGGAATTTACAAAATCATGTTTTTGTTCGTGCACATGTTCGTGCATGTTTTACAAAATAGATGAGTTTTCATAAATGGGAAGTGATATTCAAGAAATTCTTTCTTTCACATGTTTATCTACATGTTTAGAAACTTCCCTCAAAATTTTACTATTTTTGGAGTTGATTTACTGTGCCCAATTGATTTTACAAAATCGTGTATGCCTGTAGTTTTTCAGAAACTGTAAATCTGTATTCAAACATTTATTTCTCTCAACTGGGAAAATCTTTTTCAGAAATTCTTTCTCTAACATGTTATTCTATATGTCTAGTACCTTTCCTTAAAATTTCATAATATTTGGAGTTTATTTACTATTTTTAATTGATTTTACAGAGCTGGATATATAGTGCTACAGTACCAGCGGTCGACCGCGCTACAGTGCGGTCGACCGACGAACTCTCTGGAAAACTCCTCCGTTTTTGACCTTGTTCATGGTCGACCGCGATTTTCCTCAGTCGACTGCCGTAGTTCCAACGGCTATTTTTAGAGCCGTTACAGAGTGTTTTTTTAGTCTTTTTCTTGGCTTTCTCTTACCTTTGGGGTTTCATATAAATACCCCCTTACCTCAGTTTTTACAAAATCTAAGAGAATGTTTTAAAAGAGTTTTAAAAAGAGTTTAAGCTTGTTTTAAGCTTATTTAAGAGTTTGGTTTATGAAGAAAGTTTTACAAGAGCTTGAGGAGATTATCAATTGTATTTTGGGCATTCAATCCATCTCTCTCTCTTGTCATCTATTGGAAAAGTTTTCTAAACTCTACTCTAGCTTTTATTTATCAATTATTTGTTAATTATCATTTCTATTAAAGCTAGTTTTATATTGAGTTTAGATTTGATTTTACTCATTGTTACACACACCCACTTGAGCTTATTGTATTTGCATTCATAATATATTTGGGTTGGTGAGAGTTGTAACATTGAGTGTGAGCTTTTATTATGTTCTCATCCATATTATAGAACAATCATTTGTTGTATTTGTGCTTATTATGAGATACACTTTGTAATACACTTGTACACCGAGAGGAGTGTGTGGTGAGAGTCGGGGATCGTCCCAAGAGGAGTGGCGTCGGTTGACGAACCTAGAGAGAGGTTGTAACCAAGCACTTGAGGGAGACATGGCTAGGTCCAACACTTGTGAGGGTGTTGAGTGGGTTTGCAAGAGTGTGAGTTGTAGAGTTTTCGGTTAGCTAGAAAACCGAGTGTGTAGAAGTTCCGGCTTCCAAACCGGTTGTGATAGTGGATTTCTCCCCGAGAGTGGGGAGCGGAGACGTAGGACGGAAGGTCCGAACTCCGTGATCATATTGTGTGTTTGCATTGTTTATTTTGCACTATCACATTTGTAGTTTGATTATATCACCTTTGTGTTAGTTTATATATCCTTGCATATATATTGCTTATATCTCTTTGCTAGGATATTTCTTGTTGTTCATATTGTTTATCCTAGCTCATATATCTTGTTGTATTTCATACTTGTTAGGATAGCTTGTTAATTAATTTTAATTGGCATATAATCGGATTAGATTAGCATAAGACCTAATCAACCCCCCCTCTAGGGTCTAACAGTTGTATGTGATATTTGGGTGTTGTTTGTGACATTTGTTGTTTATACGTGACATTTGGGTGTTGTATGTGATATTTGGGTGTTGTTTGTGACATTTGCTGTTTATACATGACATTTGGGTGTTGTATATGATATTTGGCCGTAATTTGTGATATATGGGTGTTGCTTGTGATATTTGTTGTTTATACATGATATTTGGCTGTTGTATGTGATATTTGGGTGTTGCTTGTGATATTTGTTGTTTATACGTGATATTTGGGTGTTGTATGTGATATTTGGGTGTTGTATGTGATATTTGGGTGTTGCTTGTGATATTTATTGCTTATACGTGATATTTGGGTGTTGTATGTGATATTTGGGTGTTGTTTGTGACGTTTGATGTTTATACGTGATATTTGGGTGTTGTATATGATATTTGGCTGTAATTTGTGATATTTGGGTGTTGCTTGCGATATTTGTTGTTTATACGTGACATTTGGGTGTTGTATGCGATATTTGGGTATTGTTTGTGACATTTGTTATTTATATGTGATATTTGGGTGTTGTATGTGATATTTGGGTGTTGTATGTGATATTTGGGTATTGTTTGTGACATTTGCTGTTTATACATGATATTTGGGTGTTGTATGTGATATTTGGCCGTAATTTGTGATATTTGGGTGTTGCTTGCGATATTTGTTGTTTATACGTGACATTTGGGTGTTGTATGTGATATTTGACTATAATTTGTTGATAGTGAATGTGCTTATTTGTCACATGACCGTAATTTGTTTATACGTGACACATAGCTGTAATTTGTTGTATGTGATATTTAGATTTAATAGAGTCATTCCACATCCTCCTTCATCACCATCCCCTTATCCTTCTCTACCCACCAAGACCTAGGAATCAACAACTCATCCTTCAAATACTCCGACACTCCTCTTCACCTTCAACTCAAACTCTCCTTTTTCACCATTCCACCCTTGCAACCGCGTGCAAAATCCCCGGCAGACTGTGCCAAAATACTCTGACACTCCTCTTCACCATAGCATATGTCATACAGAACATCAAAATATCACATAACAGCAGCATATGTCACATAACAATCATAATTTTGAGCTTTGAAATAATAGAGTAATAAAACTTTTTTCACACTTCGATCTAAATAAATTTACATCAATACTTCGTACCCAAACATAGATAAACATTCCAAAGATAAACCAAATCAAATCCAATTATTCAAACACCTCCAAAATATTTGCAGGACAATCCACTTTTAGACCTTCCCTTCTTCCCAGTAGTAGAAATAGAAGAAGAAGAATCAACATTTCAATTTCAAATCACCACATTATAATTACATGTGTTTGTCTAATACTTCCACTCAATCAAAGATGCCATGCTTCTTCTACAACATTAACCACTATTTCCTCTAGCACGTAACTACGAATTACTCTTGTTTAATTACTTGAGTCACAAATCCCTTTCTGTTAGTGACCAAGCTCCTTAACCCAAGCCTTCTTAGCTCAACTATCAACAAGAAATCAATCAAGTAATGCTGAAATAGACGATACAATCGCAAACAATAAACATCAAAGAGAGGATGCATAATAAGTCTCTTAAATTTTAATTGTTCAGATAATAATCCACCACACACCCACTTTTTTAATCAATCTAAAATCCTCTAGTTTCAGTGATCTAATTTTCCAACAAGCCCAAATCCCACATTTTACAGTTTTAGTGATTTAATCTTCCAACAAGCCCAAATCCCAAAATTCTCCATCAAACCCTAGGTTTTAACAAAAATCTCAGAAATTAGGAGATTGGAAATTAAAGATTGGACCTTTGGTTAGGGTTTTCGCTGTTCAGTGATCGGAGTGAGGATCAGAGCGGTTGATTCGGTTGTAGGCGGCCTCGCCGACGAGGTAGATGCTGAAGGTGACGAGGGCGATGCCGAGACTGGGCGATGGGTGCTTCCTCCACTTGGTTGACGCGGGTGCGGAGGGCGTGGGAAGAGGACGAGGAGACGGTGGCGTAGGAGTGGATGTTGCGGCGTCGGCGGTGGTTGGGGAGGGGGAGGCGGTGGTGGGGGAGGGGAGATCTTGGGTCAGATTAGGAGGAAAGAAATTGGGTTTTAAATGGGGAAGAAGAAGGGTAATTTGGGAATAGTTTCTTGGGCAGTGGGTTTTAGGGCTTGGTTGCACTTATTTTTCAGTTTTAGTGCTTTTTTGTTATGGTTTTTGGGCTTGGGGTGGGGGTGAAGATGCATGACCCAACTTTCTTTGGTTCCTCCCAACAATTTTCCCTTAAAATTTTCAAGTATAGAGGGGGTTTGTTTGTGCCTCCTTCGCTGCAAGAATTCTAGCCCACAGGAGATTCATTTAAATTCAATAGTTCGTATCAAAGTCAGTGCTTACATGTAGGCAACGTAACATTGTTTGCTCATGCCGTCCAATAGAAAATTAACGGATACCATAAGAAAATTAAAGGATAAAAATATGTAAGCTGTCAAAAGCACTGTATGCTAACATATAAATGATTAACAACCAAGTTCGTCTGAAGATTACAAACTAAACCGAAGTTCTTTCAGAGACGAGCACAATAGACCAAATGCAACAAAGAAACCATCTACAAACTCATTGAAGCAGCATTCCTGGTCTGTGATCACACTTTGATGAGATGAAGCTCTGCACTATCACGAAAGAACAATAATAATTCAAGCCCCAGAGACAGCTATTATTAAGGAAGACAAATAGATGTTATACGCACAGATGTGTGGCTTCAATTCACTTATATATTACGTCCCTTTTCCATATCTGACTCATGCTTACACCTACACACATTAATAAATATATCCATTTGGAAAATGGCCATCTACCATAACTCGTGCAATTGAGGCATTATTGCAAAAGAATTAGCCGCCAGGCGGTTGTTGGGTGGGGCTCCTAGCAAGAAATATCTGCATCTGCTTTTCTATTAAATTTACAAAACTCTTTTTGAGTCGCGGGCTGCTGACAAATGATCCTGCAACATAAGCCATAAACCAAATAAGTATTGTCTGCATCTTAATGATATGAAACATAAGGTTCAGATTTGCATCACTAGTTTTCACAGCATCAACAAACTTAGCAAATGGCACACTGAAATTCAATCCAAGAAGTTGAAGCCGATTGCAGGGAATCAATACATTAATTGCCTCATGCCACAGCGAAAATAGACCTTGAGAACTGCACAGAAAAGAGGAGAAAAGACAGGGAAAAAGGATGGACAAACTTAGAGGCTAGAACAATTTAAATTTCTGCCAGTTACATTTTGCAGTAGAATATCAGATGGAGAAAACGGATGACAAAAACACCCCGCCATGAATCAGTCTGGTCTTAACCAACATGGAATCACATACAGAGGATTACGAGAATATCTTACTCATTTTCTGTTAAGACCAACATGGAACCATCGCTTAGCCAAGCTGTAGGACTGTATGTAATATTGGACTTCTGCATTGACTAGAAAAAGTAGTAGTGTGCTATAAAGTGATTGCAAGGATTTGAAAAAATCAGATGCACATGAAAATTCAGATTAACATACATAACTTCTTTTGCGTCAGCATCTAACAGTTTCCAAGTATGTTTTGTATATCGATATTTCATGCAAACACAACCCTGACTCATCTGGAATTTTTAAAAAAATAAAAGGTAAGATTAGACTCACCAAAACAAAATCAAACGCTTTTGTATCCTCCTTTTTTCTGTTGGTTAGCGCTGCAGCAGTACTTTGTACGGGAATGTTCGAAGGTTGAAAAATGTCAGGCAGCGGAGAAGAGTGACCTCCATCAATGACATTCTCAGTAGCATGCCTGTAACGCGTATTTAGGTTACCAAGATTTTGAAAAAGTAACTGTTGGTGAGCAATGAAGGCCCCCATAGCATCGTAGTTCATTGGCTGGTTTGCAAAAGCTGGATTGAACATCATATTTGGTTGCACATACTGAGTCGAAGCCGGGAAAAAAGAATTTGAACCAAGAGTCCCATTCAAAGCACCATTTGTAGGCACCTGGCTTGATTGATTGATGCCACCCATGAAGGGAACGCCATAAGATTCAGGTTGCTTATTACCATGGATGGTATCATTAAGAGACAGGCCAGCCATCAAGTAATTCATATTACTCTTATTAGTTTCTGTTTCTTGTAGGAGATTGGAGTTTGAACTAGAAGTGTCAAGTAACCCACATTCTTTACCAACTTGCTTCTCATGCTCTGGTGTCTTATTGTCAACAATTAACCCTAAGAATATGTCATCATTTTGTGTTTCCTCGGTCACATGAAAAGATACATCTGCAAATGGGTTATCTTCATTTTCATTCTCACTGTTACTTGGCCCTGCAATAGGGCCATCTGCAAATAGATAATCAACCAAAGAACCAGAGGGTATAAGATTTTGAATATTTTGGGGAACATGCTCCTCGATTGAAGATTCAGTTCTATAATCATCGGCATCGCCTGTATCAATTAAGTCAGGCATCTGAACAACCGGGGTTGGAACAGATGTTGCACTAGATGGCTCTGCTTGGTTCCCTGTTCCAGGAACCCAGTCTCCATCCAGAAGGCTTAAAACCTAAACATCAACAGTAATTAAATTGACCATCATAATAACTAACTTAAAAAAAAAGAAACAAAAAAAAAACCAAGCTGCTTCTATTCTTATATAAACTTGATCAGGAAATAAGAGAGAAATACAATAGTAAACAAAGTAACAAGCAAACACAGAAAATTGAACTGTTAACAATGGGAAGTGAATTAGATTTGACAAGGCATGGTGATAAGTTGAAGTGTTTAAATTTCACTCTTTTTTATTTGTTATTATTATTGCTGCTGCTGCTGCTGCTGCTGCTGCTGCTGCTGCTGTTATTTTTTAGGTGGCTTTAGAAGTTATAACATTTTTAAAATCTAGAATCTTCTTCAGCATCTTGTTACAAAAGATGCATCATAGGGGCTTACAGAAAAGGAACTATTCTTTGGCAAAAAGTAATCACAAGTTATCTTTTACAGGAATAGAGAAGTTTTATATACCATGATTAGGTTTATTTTACCCAATTCTCAAGTATCTAGCTTAAAGGAATTATTTAATACTTGTTTCAGAAACTAGTTAAAATAAGAAATTGTGCTTGACTAGAAGAAATAGTCGAGAAACCTAGAATATTTAGTCAAAGAGAATATCTTCGGTATCATGAATTCATGAAAAAAAGAAATCCTAGGCTTCTCCTTATCTATGGATATCATGAGTTCATGACAGAGAAATCCAGTGCATTTGTTTATCTAAACACTACGTCTTTCAGAGAATACTTCCAACCTAATGCTTGTTCATTCGAGAAACCAGATACAATCTTGTCTTGTTTTGTTTTGAGTTGATAATTACTCAGCAAGCACTAGCCAATCATACAGATGATTTCGGGGAGAACCAAAGAAAGAACCAAGTTTATGCTCAGCAGTGCCGAGGACAGAAAGGAGACTGCAGTAAGATCTAGACTTCCAAAGGGATCTCCCTTCAGCTGATAACCAGGTGCCATATAATAGTAACTTAAATCTTTTTTTAGTGTGTGTATGTGTTTCGAGAAGTAGGGATGGGTGCATAGTTATTCAAAGACTAACTCTTCCTTCTATCTTTATATTCTATTTTAGTAGGCATACAACTTTTTCAAATATAAGGGAATGCACAGTATGATGTAAAACTACCTTCCATGCTGAAATGTTAGTTTAAGATATCAACCCAAGGTAGCAATGATCCATGTTAATGTCCTCAACAAAATATGGCATGGAACCATGTGTAAACATGACAATTCATAGGTTTATGCAGAAATGTACACCTGTGCAATAAATGTCTGCTTGACCAAACTTTATGCATTGTTCAACATAATAAATTTGCGCTTTCAAAAAAAAAAGATTTTTAATTGGTATTATCCTAGAGCTGTGACTACAACTGGCCTTCCCGTGTTCATGCCTCAATTGCTCATAGAGAAATCTTATCATTTACCTTCTCTTATTTCCTTAGAGTAGGAGAAACTTGTTTACTATTCACTGTTTGTACGGTGCATAAGAGCAAAGAGCATAATAAACTGCACAATATAAGGTTTCCTGATTCCTTCCACATAGAAAGGACCAGTGATGCAGACAATCGTAGACCCTCCATGTAATGCGATTAGGATTTATTAGAGTCTTTTCTTTTTTGGTAGGAGTTTATTTTATTCTATGAAATCTTCTTTTTAGTTAGGATTTCTTTAGGACTTGATGTTGAAATCTCTTTCTATTTTAGCTATGATTTTATTGATTGTATCGTTTAGTTTTGTTGGGTTTCGATTTGGTTAAGATTTTTATTTACTTCATTAAGTGCTCAGTTGATTTCTTATCTTATAAATAAGAGATGTACTCCTCCATGAGAGATAGATAATGATGAATAAAAAAAAAAGTTTGATCTTGAGCATGTGAGTTGCTCTTCGGCATGTGATTTGCCTTTTATTAGGGGTGTGAAACCCATGAGTGTGATGCCCCTAGGTGTGAGATCTAGCTATTTATCTAAAATTTCTCCACTTTTAATCCTAGCCATCCAATCTCAACCACAAGTCAAAAAAAAGGTACTGTTCATGGATGAACAGTGTCCAAGAACAGTGTCCACCGCAACCTTGAGATCCGACACCATTCGCCTCCGATGATGCCACAATCCTTCGAATCCGATTGCATATGCCAACGACGACCCCCGCTTGTATCGCCGTCGTTGATTCTCCTTCGATCATCCCTTAATGAGTTATGATCTCTCACCGCCAAGGTCTTACAACACGACTCTAGAAAGTTATCGACGACTGAAAAATCTATTATCCCCCCTTCCAGATCACGTTTAGATTCGAGCACCAACCAAAATTCATAGTATCGAGAATCTTTTGCTTTCCAATCGGATCCGGGCTAGCGTCAAAGGCAACACATTCGAGAGCCATCTACTATCGGATCGGAGCCCCTGCCTCAAACTCATCATTTGGTATCAGAGCCTAAGGATGCATAGTTTGTTGGGGTAAAATAGCGCTATCTCCTTCACCAAGTATTTGGTACCCTATCTTACTTTTATGGATTTGAGGAGCTTTATGAATTTGACGTCTGGATTTTCAATATAGAAGATATATGTTCTATTTATGATACGTCAGAACTGAAAATGTATTTTTATGCTGAGTGTAGGCTAAAGAGAGAGGCAAAACATTAGTGGTATAGAAACTATTATCATTCAAACATCCGTTCGTGAACAACTAGCAAAGATCTTTTGGAGAGGAGGTACTCTAGTCCACCATCTAGAAGATATTGTTTCTGTTCAAATTCTAAAGCAAAGCCAACACAAATTTCTCAACCCCGGTCAAATATGGATCTTCAATCAAAATTTAATTTCAATCTAGATCCGAAGCTTTAACTTGAGTCAGACGAGAGATACAAAAATTAATCAAGAACCAAATCCCGAGTCTGAGCGTGAGCCAGAATCAGATGTAGATCAAAAGATTAATACAGAGTGCAAGCCTGAACTACAGCCGCAAGAAGCAAATCAAAAGATAGATCCAGAGCCCAAGCTTAAACAAGAGTTAGAACAAAAAACAAGGCAGCAGGTCAATCTAACACTCGAGCTTGAATCGAACCCAGAGCTCAATAAAAGGCTAGAATTTGAACTTAAGTTCGATATGCGGTGCAAATTTTAAAAGAATCTGGTTATTGAGTTCGTTATTCCAGACCCTCCACTACCAACTCAATATCGGGTTTTAAAGCTCTTCTTTAAGATCTTGCAATCTACAATAGAATTTTTCTCACTAATCAAGTCAAACATTACGCTCTCTCATTATAAAATTCGGAGTCGAGTTTTCTCAAACACGGAGAGCTTTAATGCAGGACAATCATGGACATGTAATGCGATTAGGATTTATTAGAATCTTTTCTTTTTTGGTAGGATTTTATTTTACTCTATGTAATCTTCTTTTTAGTTAGAATTTCTTTAGGATTTGATTTTAAAATCTCTTTCTATTTAGCTAGCATTTTATTTGATTGCATCTTTTAGTTTTTGTTACGTTTTGATTTACTTAGGATTTTTATTTACTTCCTTAAGTGTTTAGTTGCTTTCTTATCCTATAAATAAAAGATGTAATCTTCCATGGGAAACAGACATTGATGAATAAAAAAATTGAGTTTGAGAATTCCCTATTAAGCATGTGAGGTATTTTTTGGGATGTGATTTGCTTTTTATTGGGATATGAAGCTCCTAGGTGTAAGGCGGGCCTAACTAATCATCTCTTTACTTTCAATCCTAGTCATCCTATCTCAACCGCAAGTCACAAAAAGAAGTTCCCCGCATGTGCGCGTAAAGATGCTGTGCGCCCCGCATTGCGCTTCGCGCATTGACAACACTGGTAAGGCCTAACTAATCATCTCTTTACTTTCAATCCTAGTCATCCTATCTCAACCGCAAGTCACAAAAAGAAGTTCCCGTTCACGGATGAACAATATTCGCCACAACATTGAAATCCGACATCATTCGCATCTGATGATGCCACAATCCTTCGAATCCGATTGCGTATCTCAACGACGACCGCTGCTTGATTATCACTATTGCCGACTTTCTTTCGATTGTCCCTTAATGGGTATAATCCCTTGCCGCCAATGTCTTACAATACGGCTCTGGAAAGTTATCGACGATCGAAAAATCTATTGTCTCCCCCTTTTAGATCACGTTCAGATTCGAGCACCCACCAAAATTCACAGTATCGAGAATCTCGTGCTTTTCCATCGGATCCGGGTTGGCGCCGAAGGCAACACATCCGAGAGCCATCTACTTTCGGATCGGAGCCCCCGCCCTGACCCCATCAACTCGTCCGTAGCTTTTGTTAGCAAGAGATTAATTATTGAGGATTTGACATGTTAACAGCCCATCATAAAAATTTTCTTCTAATATGGAGGAACAATCTATATATGAGAAAAATTTTAAGTGAGAAAAGTCAGTTGATGATGAATTGAGACACTCCAGGAATGATACTATTACATGAAATGTCAGAGAGATGTTAATACACTTCTCATGACTTGATATCTATTAGAGTATCATGGAACTTCCATGATATGATTTGACCGCCTGAACTCTGGATATGTCAAAAAGTCGAAATTGAATTTGTTTATCAGCAATGTTCAACTAAAAAGTTCTATAATGACACTGACATCAACAACCTCTTCAACTAACAAGAAAGTTAACCCACCGCAGGGTATCCTAGTGGCCTGGGACGCAGTTCTGTTCCTGCCACAATGCCCAGGTCCTTGGGTCGAATCCTCACACTAAACTGAGGTATGGGCAGAATTAAGGTCGGATCCACACTCCACGGGGTTTTACAGCTGGGATGGGGCTTGAAGTCGGGTTTACTCCCTTGATCTCGCGTTCTCTGACCAGTTGGGTCTGTCGTTACCAAGAATTAAAAAAGAAAAAAAAAGTTTCAGTTGATCCTTTGGTTTTTATTTTATCAGGAATCTGATGTACATCATTACTTCTTTTCCCCATTCAATATACAAGATGGATTGAACCTTGAACCCTAACATTTGTTAAATTTTAGAGCATTAAATATGTGAATCATATTGTACTCACCTGTTTTAAAATCTTGCATATATAAAATGGCCTAAGAAAATAGTAAGATACAATTATATTTATATGATAGTAGGTAGGACACACAAGAAAAACACTTTCATATGCTGAGTAACGAAAAATAAGATGTCCTGCAGGGGGTAGAATAACTCAGACTAGCATTAAAACAACAAACAAATTACTTACCTTGCTTGCCTTTTCCCTCAGAGAAACTTGGGGTATCTCAGAGCATTTAACCAAAGGATCTCTGTTTTCACCAAAATAAGATGCTACAATGGAAAAATGTTCATCATCCTTTTTCCTTAAAATTGATTCCAAGACACAACATGCCTTCATGCGGACCTAGCAAACCCAAACATATTATTTGTTTAGGTACTATAGATTGTCAGAAATGAAACGAAAGAAAATCAATAGAACTTAAATTAGAGGCAAGCTGTAAAATAATTGTGATACTTTTTCATTCAATGAAAACAAGTATGACTAAGAATATGAATGACTTGCATTTTTTTCCTTCTTTTTTCAGTAGTTTGGTACATTGCTATTCCCAGCCAACGCACACGAACAAAGAGCCACACATACATAATCGTTTGGTTTTGCATGATAATGGAAATAAGAGTGAGCTGATAATAGTATCCCTTTCATTAAAGTGAGCACGTGGGAGCCACTTCCTATGTATTCAAATTTGAAAAGCAATTGTCGATTACTCGTTTATAAAGGTAACAAAGAATTTGAAAAAAATAATAATGTAGAAGACAATGGAGAGTCTGTGAGAGCCAAGTCTAGCAGAGAACAAAAGTTAGAGACATAAGATTGTTTGTTATTGTTTGTTATTGTTTGTCCGGTGGAAAAAAGAACAGTTAAGAGTTTCTTCTTCTTTTGTTTTTGGTAAGCAAATATTGTTTTTTGAGAATTAGAGTGTCGTCATTTTTATAACCTTTATTCTCTACTTTGTACTTGATTTCGAAAGTGAACCATTCCTCTTCTCCGTGTCATAGAGTTGAACCATGTAAAATCTTGGTGTCTTGCGATGTGCTTTTATTTCAATTTTTCCGCTACACTCATTTCATCAATCTAATCACAACATGTTGTCACACAAAGGACAATGAAATCCAGAATATTGTAGTAGAGGAGTAGTTTGCTTGTGTAACAAAAAGTCTTTATTTTATTATTTATTATCGACTGAATTACTAAACTTGTATCAAAAGTAGTACCCAATGACCAGATTGGTATTAAAATTATCTCCGATTATAACAAGGCATTTCAACTTACACGATGAAACAAACAGACCCAAAATTGAATTTTCCGGTCAACTTTTCTGGCGACCACTCATGTAATTTGTCACAAGATGCTTATGTGACATATTTATAATAACATGACAACTATAGTTAACCTAATTCAAATCATTAGAGGGGTTCTTTAATTTGGGAGCTTCTTCTCCTTCTATCAAATTAGGGTTCTCCATTGCTTGAGAACATGGATTGGTTGAGCTAAAGTAATGAAGAACCACCAATTTGAACGAAGGAGTCCTAAACTTGAAAAAATCCATCTTTTTTATTCTAATTTGAAAATCACTCATTCTAATGGGTTGAACGAGGATAACTACAGTTGTCACGTCATCATCCACATGCCACCTAAGCACATGTGGCAGATTATCTTAGTGCTCGTCGGAAAAATGGCCGAAAAATGTATTTTTGGGCCTATTTGTCTCATCGTGCAAGTTTAAATACCTTGTTGTCGCCGGAGATAATTTTAATACCTTGTTGGTCATGGGCTACTTCTTGTAATGCTAATCTGGTAATTTAGCCATTTATTATCTAACTAGTTTCACTTATGACATGTTTTCTAGTGCATCGTACGAGCAAAATAGGTAGTCATATCTATGTTGAATAAACCTGAGGGAATTGTAAAGTGTAATCAAATTTAGAATTCATCTATGTTGAGCAAAAAATTATATTTCTACTTAATAGATATTATTCAAGCTTAAGAATTCGGAATAACAACGCATGATTATCTTACAAATATCTAATCCTTCCAAGTGGAGTCAGGACTCTAATTTTCAATGCAATGAAAAGAACACCATAGAGTTATATCATGAACATTTTGAATTTTTTAATTCTTTTAGGAAAAAAATAATATATCTGAACATTCAGTCATGTTCTGGTATCCTTTTACACTCCATTTGATCTTTTAAATTCCCTATTGTTAAGTTCTTATTTTTATCATTTTGTCCTCCTCTGCTTCAATTTTTTAAATGCAACTCCTGATCCAGAAGTGATAGTAAATGGACCTCTTCTCTCACCTGAACAGAGGCAAATGTTCAGTCTTCCAGTTACAAGAGAGGAAATAAAACAAGCAGTCTTTTCTATGTCTAATGACAAAAGCCCTGGTCCAGATGGTTACAGTGCTCTCTTCTTCAAGGCATCTTGGAATGTTATAAAAGATGAACTTTATGTAGCAGTGGAGGAATTTTTTAGCTCTGGGAAGCTTCTTGGTGCATTCAACTCTACCTCCATCACATTGATTCCAAAAATTCTTAATCCTCAGTATGCTGCAGATTACAGGCTAATATCATGCTGCAATTGTGTCTACAAAATCATCACTAAAATCATTGCATCCAGAATTCAAAAGGTAATGGGATTCTTGATAAGTGAAGCTCAGAGTGCGTTTGTTAAAGGTAGACTAATATCTAGCAATATTCTCCTAGCTCATGAATTAGTCAAACACTATGGTAGAAAGCACATTTCCCCTAGAGATGTTCTGAATATTGATTTAAGGAAAGCATTCGATACCATTAATTAGGGTTTTATAAGAGCTATGTTGAAAGGATTAGGATTCCCTGATATTATGATTGCTTGGATTATGGAATGCATTTCCACACCTAAATTTTCCATATCCATTAATGGAGTTCTTCATGGCTACTTTCAAGGAGCTAGAGGATTAAGGCAAGGTGATCCTATTTCTCCATATTTGTTTGTTATTGGAATGGAATACTTGTCTCGCAAGCTAAACACTCTTAAGAATGATAGACTGTTTAAATTTCATCCCAAGTGTTCAAGATTGAAGCTGTCACATTTAATCTTTGCGGATGATCTCCTCTTGTTTAGTAAAGCAGATATGTACTCAATATCAAGATTGAGGGACTGCCTAATGGAGTTTAGTCAGGTTTCTGGTTTGAATCCTAATCCCTCTTAAGTGTTTAATTTTTATGAGTGGGATTGAAAATAACCTGAAGAGTCAGATCTGTGACTGTCTTAATTTTTCAGAGGGGATATTGCCTATAAGATATCTGGGGATGCCTCTTATTTCAAAAAGGCTTTCATGGCTTGATTGCTCTCCTCTCATCAACAAGATATCAGATCAGTTTCAAAATTGGCAAAATACAAGGACTTTGTCCTATGCTGGGAGATTGCAAATGATAAAATCAGTCATTTTGGGTATTCAAATTTTCTGGACAAGTAACTTTATTCTTCCTGTTAAGGTTCTTGAAAGGATTGATAGCATGTGTTCTAGCTTCCTTTGGGGCCACAAAATTCACTTGGTATCTTGGAGCTCTGTTTGTCAAGACATAAAGCATGATGACTTGGGTTTATTCTCAGCTAAACTCTGGAATTATGCAACAGCAGCTAAATTACTTTGGATGATACACCTTAAAAAAGATATTCTTTGGATTAAGTGGGTACACGGCACATATTTGAGGCAAACAAATATCTGGCAGATACAGTCTAAAAAATGTGACTCATGGATGTGGAAACAACTTCTAAAAGCTAGAAACATGATGAGGGAAAAGATGGGAAGTGTTGATAACCTTCTGAATGCAATTAATAGTTGTTGTGTAAACAATAATATCAGCATTTCATTGATTTACAGGGTTCTTTTTCAGCAGCATACTGTTTTGTTTGAAGGATCAGGGACCATATGGGGGGGTGGCATTACCCCAAACACTCATTCATCTTGTGGTTAGCTTCTCTCTCCAGGTTACTCACACAAGAGAGACTGTGCAAAATGAGAGTGTTAAGCTCTAATCAGTGTATATTGTGCTCAAGTGATAGCCAAGCAGAAACCTGTCAACATATCTTCTTTGATTGTCAATACTCTGCGTATGTTTGGAGAAAAGTAATGGAATGGCTGAAGTTTAACTGGCAGTCATGTAGCTGGAACCAGATTTTCAATTGGTACAATAGGAATTTGAAGGGAAAAGGCTTCAAAAAGAAGTTGAAGAGAATTGCTCTATCAGTATCTGTTTATCTGTTATGGCAAGAGAGAAATCAAAGACTTTTTCAGCAGAAAGCTCGAGGGCTTGATCAGCTTTTCCGTGCGGTGAAGTTATGTATATACACAAAGATTTTGAATGAAAATATACCACATCATATGAAAGATTTCATTGAGAGTTTGTAAAGGATTGTTGGCTGGGTTTATATAACCAGTCTCTAGTTTTCTTGTAACTGGATGTGCGCATTCATTTCTAAATTTGGTGATGAATAAAGTTTTTATTCATTGACCAAAAAAAACAAAGTTTTAAGGAACATACCTTTGTAATTTTGGGGCTATTTGGTTCACTAAAATGGGCTAAGAAGCCCATTTCCTACTCTAACAACCCAGTCTACATAAGCATTTTAGAGTTTGGGCTTTTCTTTTCTTTGGTTTGGTTCACAGTAGTAAAAATGAGAAATAGGCTCAGTTTTGGTGCTCCAAGTCATCAAACGGGAAACACCCATTTCCACTCGTTTTGAGCTGAAGTGGGATGAAACCCATTACACTTCTGACAACACCCCATCTCTTCGCTCGGGTTGATTTCTTTAGAGAAAAAAGGGCAGCACTAGAGTTACCTCCTTTCTTCTTCTTCTAGCCTCCATATGTCTAACCATGATTTATTATCGCCAAATCTAACAACCCCTCTTCTCATTTGTGTTTGTGATGGAGATTTATGAAAGGCTTGTGGGATCAAAGTCGAAAACTGGGGATCTTGTGCTCTTTGATCTTTTCTTGGCTAATTTGTCTATGTAGATTGAAATTTGCTCTAAAAGTTTGGGTTTTTGGTGATTGATCTAGTAAAAAACAAATTTCCTTGAAATTGGGGATTTCTTTGAATTTGGGGATATCTTTGAAAACGGCTTGCAGCTTTGTTGGATCTGTCTTGACTTAGGGGCAAGGTTTTAAATATCGGTTATCGATGATTTATCGGATGGTCAAAATCCTTATCGGATAGCGGAAATCGAAAATATATCAAGGATAAGTAGTATTTATTGGAGTGATATACTAGATGATGTGTATATATAATATAACAATTAAAAAATATAATCTAATCATGCTTAATGAAATATAAACATACCAAAATGTAAATCATCATGTTTAGAATCACTAACAAATTGTAGAAAGCGAAACTTGCATCATAGCCTTGAAAAAATATAATGTTAGTCAAAATGGGCCGATAATCCCGATAATCCCGATAAAAAAGTCTTACTTATTGGCCGATAAGTGCCGATAACGCCGATAAATCACCGATAAACCTACAAAAGCGATAACCGATTAAAAATCCAATTTATCCTAACGGAGAGCTCCCAAATCCGATAACTCGGCTGATAATATCGATTATCGGCCGATATTTAAAACAGTGCTTAGGGGTCTACAAACTCAGGTACTTAATTTTGTCCATTTCATTCTAAAATTCTTTTTAGATATTTCAGTTTGTTTGATTGGTCTTGATTAATTACTTGTTAGATATTTCTTTTGGTAAAATTACCACCCACAACGGTCACAAATAAATTTGTCTTTAGTGAGAGGAAAATTTACCATGATCACCATATATATTTTTCCCTACAAACTTCATTACCAATCAAACACAAGAAAAGTGGGAAAAGTCTAATCAACCAAAAGTTTTCTCATTCTTTACATACTAACCAAACAAAGGAAAAGTGTGAAATTGGTTTCCCACCATGTTTTATGTGTGAACCAAATACCAACAATCAATTTCATGAAAAACTATGGAAAGCCCAAAAAATGGGTTTATCACATGGAATGATGTTTCTCAATGGGAAATGAACCAAACAACCCCTTAAAGCCATTCCTCCTACGACATTGTTTTAGAAATATTAAAAAACCTACCCTACAATACTAATTATTCTTAACCCTAAAATGTACAGCATCACAGATCATACACACCCAAAAGCCCAAAATAACGGATTATCTATTGTCAATGTCCCTACCAAAGCTTATGCATACACTCTTCCTGCCCATCTCCTTCTCTCCATACATAAAAGGATACCTGGAAAGCTAAGAAACAAATGACATTATGGAGTTCAAATTTACTGATGATGCTTCATAAACAATAGATTTTAGAAATGACCGAGCAATTACATTTGACAATGAGTTTCATCTTGGATGTCACTGACTCTAAACTTTATTAGTAAAAAAAAATTTAAACAAAAATATAAGGACACATGTTTTATGACATACAGAAACAATGAGATACATACGATTTCCAACTAATGAAATATTTTTACCCAAATTTATTGGAACCAGATAAATCTACACATCCCTGTTATACTTTGGAGTGCACAATATTCAAATATTTGTAGAATTCATCAAAGATGTTGGACAAGGAGAGCATACCTGCCACAGAGGAGATTGGAGTTTCACCTCAAGTGCATGACTCAGAGGCAATGGATCAAGTTTCAATGCCTCCAACAGAAAAACCTGGATAGCATCACGTGTGGGCTGCAAACGCACGCCCCCCGAAGTAACTATAGTTTCCAAAAGCCTCTCCTCACAACTCTTAATCCCTGTATGACTTGGAGCAACATCTTCATTAGCTGTTGTACTTGCCACTGTTCTCAAATCTTGGCCCCACTTTCTCGATGCTTCATTTCTAGAAGGACCTGAAGAGGAAAAGTTTCCCTTGAGGTAATTACCTCCTTCATATCTATCTCGACCACCTATTTCTGCAGTTAAAGATCTTTGTAAGTTCGGGCTCTTGTAACACCCAATCCCAGTGTCATTTTTCCTCATGGAATTAGCAGCAGCAATGGTGCTCAGACCAACGCCCACCACTTCACTGAGAAAAGACTTCTTCTCTTCGGTAGGCATTTCATAGTTTGTATTGCCAAAACCCTGGATGCGTTTCTGAAAATCTTCTGTCGGCGCCATTGCTGTGTTGTCATTGTTAGCAAATATAGCTGATACAGCCTCATGAGCTGTTTCTCGAACAGCTTTATTGAGGGCATCCCCTTTAAGGGGATCTGGATGGCCCTTGTAATGAAATAACTGGCGCATCACAGCTGAATGACGTTGCATTTCCCTTCGAAATTCTGTCCCAGACTTTCCCACAGAATACTTGATCAACCGTAATGCCTATGAAAAAAACAAATATAGAGTTAAAAATTCCATTTCACATAGATTACAGCTTGGACAAAACATTTACATTTCCGATAATTCATCCTACTATGAAAGGTAATGTCCGCAAATAACTATGCTGCACCAGAAGATAAACGAGTTTGGACAGCTTTTCTTCATTCCAAAATGAGTTCTACACAAGAATACTAGCTGAGCTGACAAATGATAGATGATAATGACTCATATTTCAATCAGCATATACTTTTTTTCTCATGCAATTTTTAACCTTCAGAGCAGATTGTAAAAGAATTTCCAGTTCAAAACTAAACAAGTCATGTGTATTGTGTATCAATTATCAAATCATACGCTTGAAGTAAAGAGCTATACTTTTCTCTAAGCTGATAACGATATCAGCTACAAATATTGTAGGTAACAAATTCTTACTCCAACTCCAGCCACATAGGTATATGAGTGTGACAAATCAAGGGGTTCAGAAGCTAGTGGCTCGATTTTATAGGCCATACATAGTCTTAGCTAAGGTGAGACAAGCTACTTACCAGTTATAGCTTCCACCAAGATCTAAAATTCACATGTGTTTCATACTGCTCAACGGAAGTCTTGTTTTGGAAATAGCCCAGGAGTATCTCAAGAGATACCCACCTATTGGGTCTTTGATAAGCATGTTCTCCAAGGAATCTTGGACCAACAACTCAAGCAAGTGGGAAGGGAGTAGTCTACAAATTGGTAAAATGGAAGGGAAGAGATGAGAGTGAAGCTACACGGGAGAAGTAGTACTCTTTCATAAAGAAGTTTCCTTCATTTGACCTCGAGGATGAACCCAATGTAGAGGGGAGGAATTGTCAGGTTACTACTAATACAGTCCAAGTTCATCAAGCCTAATTAGCCTATACGATAAACAATGCTACTGGATACATGTCATGCTTTGTACCCTATGAGGCCCATTAAGAGAAATCCTCTATCATACTGATTGAATCATTAGGTATTGGAGAGTGTAGCAATGTGACAGAGAACAATGGCAGGGTAGTAGAGGCGTTGGCGAAATAGAGCTAGCTGTTATATACGACTCGTAATTGAAGGCAAGCAGCTCTACAATGACCGATGAAAGTGACAACACGTCAAGCATGCAGGTGAAAACAAAAGGCAGCAGCAACATGAAGGTGAGTAATCAAACCAGCCAGTCCAACCGCCAACAGATTTTTTCCTACATGGTTTTAGAGTCCTTACTGGATCAGGTTTCCTGTTGCAGTTAGAATTCTTTTCTGACTAAAATACATAGTTTCTTGGGGCCCAAGACTTCTACCCTATAAAAAAGGGTGTTCTCTCATATCCGGCGTTCGATAGAGGGGTTGAGAGGAAAGGGGGCCATAATAAATAGATCAAAGGCCAAGCCATCAAGATCAAGAAGATGAAGAAGAAAAAAAGGAGATTGCTCGTCTAAGGATTTGCAAGTGAAAAGTTATATTTTTGTGAGGATTTATAATAAGCCGGATGAACTACTCTTGTGAGAGATCAATGAGGAAAACAATAATGTATCTTCTTCTTCAATTTAATAAACTATACTCTCCCTTCTCCTATGGACGTAGGCACATTGCTCCCCTCTACATTGGGTTTATTTTGTGTTCCATTAGATATTCTCAAAAGAATCTTCTTGTGTTTATTTTGTGTTGTTCTTATTATTTCATCATAAGGTTAATAGTATTCCGTGAAACTCTAAAGTTAAAGTCTTTGTTCGAGATCTAAAGGTACCCAGTTCCTTACACTAGCTAGAGTAGCAAAGCTAAGGAATCAACTGTCAACACGTGACAAAAGCAATTGTGTTCTTTTGTTTTTCTCGCTCACTAGAGCATGCAATATGCTAATAACAAATGAAATGCAATGAAGGGATTATACATGAATATAAACTCATATTATCCCTCTAAAACACTTCTTCCTCCTCTATCTTATTCCCTCCCCTGCCCTCTCTCTCTCTCTCTCTC
>BQKN01061053.1:0-18897 GCA_022839385.1 Asparagus kiusianus | reverse complement strand
TATATATGTATGCATATATATAGGTGTATATATATCTGTATATGTATACATATATGTATGTATGTATGTATATGTGTATATATATGTATATATGTATGCATTTATATGTATATATATATATGAGATTAATGAGTATCCTTGTCATAGGAGGATATTTCCCTCATTGTCACCTATGTGGCACAATCTCCACCATCCTCATAAAGTAGGCACAAATCCTTACCAACTCACACTCTCTCTCCTACTTTATGAGGATGGTGAGGATTGTGCCACGTAGGCGTCAATGAGGAAATCCTCTCCAATGACAATGATACCCATTAATCTCTCTCTATATATATATATATATAGCAAAACTTGGATCAACTTAAGTGGATAGCAAAAAGTTATCCACCAAACTTTTTAGTCACTCATATTTCCTAAGGATCTTTGCATGATATAAAAAGGTTTATTATATTAATAAATTAGTGGCTAGGAAGTTTGGTGGACATTAACTTAAGTTGATAGGAGCCTTACTCGTATATATATATATATATATATATATATATATCAAAACTTGTATCAACTTAAGTGGATAGCAAAAAGTTATCTACCAAACTTTTTAGCCATTGATGTTGCCTAGGAATCCATAAAAGTTATGAAGATGTTTTTTATATATATAAATGAGTGGTTAGGAAGTTTGGTGGACATCCACTTAAGTTGACATAAGATCAACTCTCTCTATATATATGTGTGTGTTTGTGTGTGTGTGTATTTTATATGTATACATATATGTATAGACACACACATTTACATACATACATTTACACACACACGCACACATGCATGCATGACACTCACATATATTTATATATACGTATACATATTAACCAAAATTCTATATTTAGCAATATGCTACTTTTGACCTTCCATTTTACTACACAAGGCAAAAGGCTTTAAGCCCTTAAATCTTGTATTTTAGATAGTTTTAAGTTATGTATATTAACTTTAACAAACTTGAGTTCCATTTTGGCTGGTTTAGCATTGAATTTAAATGGGATGGATTCAGCTTTGAATCCGTCCTGATGTAGTTTACTCTACCAATTAATTTAAAACAGACTGGACCTTTTCCGTCATGTGTGTGTTGGCATGTCTTTTATCAGTGTGTATATATATTTTTGTGTGTGTCTAGTGGCTCATGCTTGCGCATGCTTGCATGTGCATCTACTGTCTCTCATCAAGTCATCATCCATCTACAAAGTGAGCTTGCAACTCTAATTTGTTTGGGAAAAGGTTCAAGTCATTAGCTTGAATTTCTTTTTTTTTTATTTTTATTTACAGTTTTATCTTTGATCTGTTTGCAGATTGTATCATTGTATATTTTTTTGATTAAGTTATTTTTAATTTTATGAATGAACAAAAATCATGTACGATCTTTCAGTTCATGCTTTTATGATGAACACTCTATTGGATCTACTTGTGAAGAGTCTTAGTAAAATTGATGAAAAACCTATGAAGAAAAAAGGTTAGCTTCTCAAGTATGATTAGATTTTGATAAAATAAATAAAAGTGTAGAAAATAGCTGATGGAATCAACACTACGAGAGTGAAATGTAAACATTGCTTGTTTGAATGTGATGGATGTATTTTCAAAGGTATTAGACACCTTAAGAATCACATTATGAGGTGCCCTGAAAAGAGGAGACCTGATATTTGTCCAACAATTTGTTCAAACTACAACAAAGAATGAAGAAGGAACTTGCACACTAAGGGGATGTTTGGCAACCCTTTAAAATTGTCTGAAGAGTGAACCTAGCCCAGTATTGGATATTTTTTTTGGCGAAAAAAACTTAACCATAACTGACCTAGTTTTTGTAGTTTCAGTTTGGACATCTTCCTCCTGGTCCAAACTAGAACTAGTATAGGATAGAACTGGGCCAGAATTGATCCTAGTTTAGTTTTTGGTGGGTTGCCAAATGTACCTTTAAGTAATTATCATTTTGATAATGAGAAGAGTCAACGTAGCTTGTAAAAACTGTATTTTTCAATAAATAAGCATGCTTGGTCATACATGGGTTTTTTAATACAGCACGTGCATTCTTTTCTTCCACAATCATGAGGTTCCAAATAGTACACAAAATACAATCACAAAATTGTGTATGAATGTCTATAAGGATTATAGAAAATCTATCTGATATGTTTACCACATCTTTTCTAAATTTGAATTTAACAATTTTCTTCACACAACTGGTCATATTTGTGCATTATTGCTCACTTTGTTGATAAGCTTATAAATTAAAGTCCATAGTTCGTTGAGGAAAGACATATGCAATAAAGTTGACAGTAAAGTATTTTCAGTTATGGTGGATCAAGTTTTTAAGTATCGGATATCGGGTGAAAGTACTATGTTGGTCACTCTTTGTCGCGATGCTTGGCACTGAAAACTACTGGTCTTAGGGAGAAAATTTTGTAAAATTGAGAACTATTATTACATGTAATAGAGATGTATGAATATGAAGTTCCTATCTGTAATTACTGGATGTGCAGAAACTTGAAGAGATACTTCTTTGTTTCCTGTTGCAGGAAGTGATGTTTTTACTCAATGAGGAAGGTTTGTCATTTCATTTTCAGTATAGATATTGGTAACAGTTGATGTTATACAAACTAAACTATAATGATAATACTTAAAGTGATTGACACTTTGAAATATGTTAACTACAAGTTAGGTTAACTTTGACCACGGTCAATCAATTTGCTGCTTTGAGGACCTCTGCCCACCCTGAGTAGTTTTAATGGGCCAAAATAATTTGCTATTTTTTTTGCTTATTGAATTGTATTAGTACCATATATTTGCTTCTTGTGACCCAGTTCAAAATTGGAATAACTTGAAGGAGGTTTGTGTATTGCAGTTGAGCAGGAAATGTTGGAAAGAGAGATTTCTCGTCTTCGAGGATTTCCTCATCATCGTCAGCAGCAGCGACAGCAGCAACAACATCCACAACAGCAGATGCAGAGGCAAAGGCAGCATAGAAATCGTGCTTCTAACCATAGGCGCAGTAACAGTAGAGACCTTGACTCACAATTCAGCGATCTTCCATCACAGCAAAAGGATTCGAGTTCTAAGCAGGATCCAGTTGCTGACCCACTCCATAATTAGAGATACACTCCTCATGCCAATTTAGTATAGGGGAATAATTCAGAATTTAGCCTTCTTCTCTTTTGCCTTTTGCTTTCACCTTTTGCTTTCAGTACATGCACCTGGCAGTTGGCTTCAACTAATTTTCAGCCGACTAGTCGGAGGTGTTAGGGTCTTCTAGTTTTATTTTCTTTTCATATATCTGTAATCTTATGAATGTCTACACAATTTGTTACTTGGCCTGGTTTTTCTTTTCTAATAAAAGCTATGATATCATGTGGAGGGTGATACCCTCACAAGCCTGTGAATCTGGCAGGCAGATGTGTCTATAATCTGGGTTCGAGCTTTTTGATTGTGATCTTGTTTGTATGTAAAGTAATATTGATGTTTGTAGCATTTGCTAAAGAACTGGGCCTAATAATATGAAACTTTGGTGTTTCCTCCTGGTTCCCTGTTGAGTCAATTGTTGTTAAGCGGATTTGTACTAAAATTAAGGTTGTTAAACGAGCAGAATAAAGCCTTGAGCTTCTTGAGCGTGTTTACTACTTACATTAGTAACATTTGATTTTTTTTTCCTACATCAAATTTACTAGATTTCCTTCCATACTTCAAACCTGACATGCTGAAGGATGAAGCCTCTTGGTGTTTAAACTCTTCTGGAATTTATAAGGTGAACTTTTGCAAAGTTAGAATTTTCCTTCTGATCTTATCAAAGAAAAGATTGCAAACGAAAGCTCAACTTTGTGAAAAGGGTTAGGAGGGAGATACGAATGGTGTGTTCTGTAATTGTAAGATGGAAACAATGATCACTAGTTCTATTTTTGCTCATTCAGTTCCAAAATTTGAAAGTTTTTCTTTGATTATTTGGGAGTTGATTCTTGGCCCTCAAATCTCCATGACCAGATGCATTCCTATGGAAACTTTATTACCTCAAGCCATGGTCGAATTTTTTGGGACATCATGGTTCCAATTTGTTGTTGGTGCTTATGGATAGCAAGAAACAACAAAAAATCTTTAATGGAGTTGATTGTAATATTGATTATCTAACATCCAGTATCCTTTTATATCTTCGACCTTGGACAAGGGCCTCATCTCAGAAGAAGGGTGCGAGGTTGAGAGAAGCATTTAATAGACTCCTGCCTGGTTTATGCCTTTCTGAAGCGCGAGGGAGTTGGGTTGTGGTTTTGGTTTTTTGGAGGTGTTGGGTCATCTTTGGCTGGGAGGAAACATGTTTTTGCTGTTAATCAGGATTTTTTTCCCGGGTTGTTATAAGAGCTTTTGATTTCTTTGTGTAGGACCCGGACAATTACACTCATGCAATAGAGCTAATCTACAGTTAAATCAGTTAAATTATGCACAGAGAAAATAAAAAAAACTCTAACATGCATCTAGGAAACATAAACAAGTTTAGGGTCACCGGTTCAGATCTATTCTATAGGATCGCCACATCTTTCTTGATCAATGGTCAAAGGGTGACCACACTGTGCAATCGGCGAGAAGGCCCTGCATATCACCCCACGACTACCGCATAAAGCACAAATTCGAGCGGAGAAGGGAATGATTACTATATGAAGGTTTTTGGTGCATACCCCGCTAATTTTCATGAAAATCCCTATATCTACATATAAGAGCCTAGATAGAGATAGAATTGTACACTTCCTAGGATTACGAATACCTTATGTTTAAGATAAGTATTATCCACCCACATTTGGGTGTTTATCTTTATAACCATAGCCAACATACTCCCACTAATACAAATGAGTGGGGGCCATCCGATGCTCCCTGAGCCAACTCATTGAGTGTTGACTACCTGAGTCAAAGGCATCCTAAGAATCTACTCAAATCCATTGTTAGTGTGACATGGACCATTGAGAAACTACAAGCGGGTAGCTTTGCAGCCAAATTCATTAGGACCAACACAAGAATCTCTCTAAAAGAAAATTGCACAATAAATAGTGTAAGTATGCGGTGTCTTATATCCCAGATCTGATTAATCATGTCTGGTCAAGTATCTTCGATCCCTCTAAGAAGTGTACATGAACATTGTGATCTACCCTTGATTTATTGCACCCTTAGATCCTATCCCCGACATATATAAGAGTTGGTCAAGCGATGCAATCAGGAGACATGTCAATTGATCTTCCCTTGGCCCTAAATAGCTAGGTATGTTAATCACCCGCTTTCCTAACACTACCTTGTATGTGCAATATCGTCTCATCATATCAAGAAATAATAGCCAAAGTAGCAGAAGCTCATTATAGCCTTTCTAGATAGCCTAGTGTCTTTAAAGGGATAGTGACTACCCTTCTGTAAGACCCCGTTGATTTTGATAATTTCATATATGTGAATATTGGTGAAACATAATATTTAATATAAAATAATATATATTTATGGCATGGTTGTTCATGAAAACTAGTGTTTTGAGTTTATGAGGATGTGGATATGCTTCAGGTATGAGTTTGAGTTGTAAATTTGAAAATCGTGCGCAAAAGATATCGAAGAATGCAGTTTTTAGTCCATGAGTCGACCCATAATATGTCATGAGTCGACTCATCAGGTTGAGTCGACCCATAACTGTCATGAGTCGACTCACGATATCGAGTCCAGTTGCCATTTAGTTTCTGCTGAGTCGACTCACGAATTATGAGTCGACCCATGACCCATGAATCGACCCAAAATAAGTCATGAGTCGACTCATCATGTTTTTCTGGCCTTTTTCAGTTCGGGTTTGTTAGGTTTCGGGTCGGGTTTTATCCACTCATATATATTCTCCTCCACCCGAAAACACCCCATTTCCATCAGCTAACCCCAGAGAAACCCTAGCCTCCTCTCCCCCTCAAAACCCTAGCTCGTTTTTGGGTATTCTTAGGCTATTTTTGGGGATTTTTAGCAGCTTTTGGTGGATTGCAGCGAAGGGGATTGCTCTTCATCACATCTGAGGTGAGTAACATCTCGCCCAATCCTTCTCCCATGTTTTTAATAGTTTACAAATGTTTTTCATGAGTTTTATTGAGCCTTCAAGTATAAATCAATGTTCTTATTAGGGTGAATGCTAGAAATCATGTGTTTCAGATTTTAAATCCTCACCAACGAGTTTTTGAAGAAAACCCAGATCTGGAAATATTTTTTTAAGGAATAAAAATATGAGTTTTCTTTTTGATTAAATGCCCTTTTTCATGTTTAGGGATTAATTGTTAGATTTAACACATAAGTAATTGTTTCTCACGCTAGATATGAATTTCTCTCTGTATCATAGTCTAGAATTGATAGCTATAGAGATGTAGATTACTATAATGGAAGGATGGATCGAGTTGGCGAATTTAACTTGTGATATATGCAGATTTTAGCCCGTAAGTCGACTCATGACTCATCATGAGTCGACTCATCAGGGTGAGTTGACCCATGACTGTCATGAGTCGACTCACGAAGTCTGGATACGTTGCCATAAGCGTCTGTTGAGTCGACTCATCAATATGCGAGTCGACCCATAAGTCATGAGTCGACTCATGACTAACGATGAGTCGACTCACGAAGTAATTTCCTGTTATCTCAAGTTTCTGCTGAGTTGACTCGTATCGGGTCATGAGTCGACACATGAGAAATGAGTCGACCCATAAATGAGCACGAGTCGACTCATCACAGTATTTCCTATTTTATTTGTGTTTCTGTTTAATCATCTGCTGTATACCTATATATATACATATATACAGTGTATATATATGTTCGAGGGTACTGTCTACTATTCTTGAACTTGGGGTGTTGCCTTGTTTATCGGATATTAAATTGCAGTGATCTTGATTTCACCTGTACATGTAAGATGACATTTGTGGCATAGGCTTAGATCAGCACAGCAGGGCTTGTACAGGAACAGGATATATATATCTTTTCATGCACAGTCCTCGTGTTGGACTATAATCCATTTCAAGTCCTCGTGTTGGGCTATACTCCATTAAAGTCCTCGTGTTGGACTATAATCCATTAGAGTCCTCGTGTTGGACTATAATCTATTTCAATCATGTTTTAGACTTTTGCTAAACGTTGAGCATGTTACTTAACCAAGTTGGGTACACGACATATTGGGCTGGGGCATGATAGCTACCTAGGTTGTATATGACACTTATAGTAGCTTTGTCATGTTTACATTTTATCGGTAGAGATGGGTATGTTTTCTTTTCTTTATTGTTTCTTGTGATCAACCTCGGGTTTAGTATTTAGGGATCTATAATTTGAGATACAAGGTATATACATGAGGGTTTCATTATTTGGATTATTTCGCTCGACGTACCTATGCTCGTGTTGTATTTCTCTAAGTACTAAAACCAATTAATGTTTGTGCAAATTATTTATATTATTATGTATTACTATATTTTCATATACAATGAGCCCTATCCCTTGGGGTTGGTTGTGATGTTGCTCGCTAGCACTTTGATGCTCGTTGTCCCTCCCCCTTTCAGGTAACGAGCACGGAGCCCGGAGAGTCGCAGGTTGAGGGCGATCCTTATTAGCGCCTATTTATATTTTTTTAGATGTATTTCATTTTGTACTCCACTTGAGTCATTTTTAGACTTGAGAGGTTTATATTCTAGAGTTGTAAAGGCTGCGTGCCTTATTTCCTGTATCAGACATTATGTACTTTGAGACATGTTAAGGTCTCCAGATCTTTATTATTCATTTCAGACTTTGACTATGTATTTCAGATTATTTGATTGATGAGATGTATTAATTTGAGTTCTATCATTTCATCAAGTATTTGTTGTAAAATCTTTTACTTGCTTTGTACCTACACCTGTTATTGATTCCACTAGAGAGATAGTAATTATGATGGTGAAACATGTTATTGCACGGTGTGGTGCATGGCAGGTTTAACATTCCTGGTTTCACCTCGGACTACAGCCTTGTGTGAACCCAGGGGCGTCGTAGTTGGTATTAGAGCTCTAGTTCCAGTATCCTTAGGATCATCCTGTGTCGAGTCGTGAAGCTAGGTTAGAGTTTCTTATGATTTATGTATAGAGTCCGCTAAGGATTTCCTAGTATGAGTGAGGACGATATATGCGTATATCTCAAAATTTTGAGAAATTTTTTTCTTTATGACGACTATTTTTGTTTAAAGTATATGCGTGAATACTATGTGATTTGAAAATCATATTGTGATGTACTATGTATGAATATACGTCTATTTTTGACTCATAAACTTTTATTTCCTTATGATCAGAGAGATGGCAGGACGTGGTAGACCCCGTACTCGAAGAGCCGCACAGGCAGAGCCCCAGCAGGCCCTACCTGAGCCACAGCAGGCTCCATCCGAGCAGGAGCAGGCACCACCAGAGCCGCAGCAGGCTCCTCAGTATTTGGTGGATATCATGGCTCCTCTTATTGCCAGGATGACGACCATTGAGGAGTTAGTGGCGACTCATATAGCACCACAGACACCACTACCACCGGTAGCTCAGCAGCAGAGGATACCAGCCATCCCGATCAGAGAAAGAGACCCAGAGGTAGCACCTATAGTTATTCTACTAGCAGTACCGGATATGGCTACGGAGCAAGAAGCTTGGCTCCGTATGGTAGAGAGGTATCAGAAGATGAGGGCACCAGAGTTCCAGGGGTCACCAGACCCTCTTGCAGCCCATAAGTGGAAGGAGGATGTGGGCAATATACTTGACATACTCAGTGTAGATTCAGTTCAGAAGCAGAGGTTGGCATCCTACAGTCTGAAGGGAGATGCCGGGAGATGGTACCGGCTACAGTTTACTCCAGAGCAGAGGATGACCCTCACATGGGAGGATTTCATCTACTTCTTTGATGGGCAGTATATTTCTTCTGCAGCACGAACTGGGAAGGAGCTTGAGTTGTCCCAGTTGACTCAGGGGGACATGACAGTGGCGGATTTTAATAGCAGGTTTATGGAGTTGCTGCATTTCACGGGTATGTGGCAGACAGGAGAGCGTCAAGCTCAAATGTTCTTAGCAGGGCTTCGCCCTAATCTCCACCGGTACCTCGTCTCGAGGAGGTTCTATTCAGTTAGGAAGGTAGTTGAGGCCGCCACTTCATAGGAGATTGAGACTACTATGTTCCAGAAGGACAAGGAAGGGAAGGCTAAGGCAGGACAGAGCGGGGACAAGGGTAAGAACAAGAGACCTTTGTTAGGGCATCAGCATCAGCAACAGCAGGGCCCTCATAAGAAGGGACCCCAGCAGGATCAGAGAGCGCATCAGCAGTGCAAGTTCTAGGGATCTTGTTTCAACTGTCGCAAGGTCGGACACAAGGCATCAGAGTGTTGTAGTGCACCAACAGGAGCTCAGCAGGGCAGGGGTCCGAACCAGTAGCAGCAGCGACAGCAGGGCAGAGGTTAGGGTCAGTAGAACAGGCTTGAGGCACCACCAGCGATGCAGAGGACAGAGGGGCAGGTTCGAGCAGTCCAGGAGGCTTCCTAGGGGCAGATTGTTCCCTATTCTCCAGCACCAGCAGTAGAACAGTCTCCAGCCACAGGCAGAGTATATGCAGTGGTTCCCCGTGATCATGGCACCAGTGGAGCAGTTGTGGAGGTACGTTCCTTATGAATTCCTTTCCCGCCCGTATTTTTTTCGACTCGGGAGCTTCGCATTCTTTCATTTCGTATGCTTTCATGATTAGACTCCAGCTCGTAACTCATCCATTAGACACCCCTTTATCGGTTTCCACCCCTCTAGGAGAGGTATCGCTTCTAGAGAGTGTTTGTAGGAGGTGTATTATCAGTTTAGACGAGTCCGAGTTCATAGTCGATCTGATAGTTTTGCATATGTCCGAGCTTGATGTCATTCTTGGTATAAATTGGTTGTCGTCTTACCATATTAGTATTGACTGTTTTGCGAAGACAGTCAGATTGCGAGCGTCCGATGGGTCTGAGATGATTGTGGCCACTTCTCAGGGCAATCGGTTTGCAGAGTCATTTCTGACGTTCATCGACGAGGTGATGTTGCGAGATCAGAGTTCTGAGTTGTTAGAGACTCGAGTTGTCTCGGATTATCAGGATGTCTTTCAGGACATACCTGGGTTACCTCCTGTGAGAGAGCTTGAGTTTTGTATTGAGTTGTAGCCGGGCACGGCCCCGATATCCCGCGCATCCTATCGCATGGCGCCAGCTGAGATGAGAGAGCTTCAGACCCAGTTGGACGAGTTGTTAGCTCAGGGTTTTATTCGTCAGAGTCATTCTCCGTGGGGCGCACTGGTCCTCTTCGTGAAGAAGAAGGACGGTAGTATGAGATTATGTATAGATTATCGAGAGTTGAACAAGGTCACTATCCGGAATAGGTATCTACTGCCTAGGATTGATGACTTATTCGACCAATTGCAGGGAGCACGTTTTTTCTCAAAGATTGACCTTCGTTCTGGCTATCATCAGTTGCGGGTTCGGGAGATGGATATCCCCAAGACCGCTTTCCTCACGCGCTATGGATCTTTCGAGTTCTTGGTCATGTCATTTGGGTTGACCAATGCACCCGCGATATTCATGGACTTGATGAACCGGGTTTTTTGTCCATTCTTAGATCAGTTCGTGATTATTTTTATCGACGACATCCTCATTTATTCGAGATCGGAGGCAGATCATGAGCAGCATCTCCGTTTAGCTTTGCAGACCCTACGAAAGCACCAGTTATATGCCAAGTTCAGCAAGTGCAAGTTTTGGCTTTCAGAAGTCTGATTTCTCGGCCACATCATCAGCAAAGAGGGCATATCAATAGACCCAGCTAAGGTTACAGCAGTGCTTGATTGGGACCCGCCGAAGATGGTGACAGAGATTCGTAGTTTCTTAGGATAAGCAGGATATTACAAGGAAATTACAAGAAGTTTATCCAGGACTTCTCAAAGATTTTGACGCCACTTACACGCCTTATGAAGAAGGGTGTACAGTTTATTTGGAGCACAGAGTGCCAGAAGGCCTTTGATATCTTTAAGACTAAGTTGACCTCAGCACCAGTTTTGACTATTCCGAGCAGCGACAGGACATTCGTCGTCTACACAGATGCATCATTGGCAGGATTAGGAGGCGTCCTTATGCAGACTCAGAGAGTAGTAGCTTATATCTCACGACAGTTGAGAGTGCATTAGCAGAACTATCCCACTCATGAATTGGAGTTAGCAGCAGTGGTATTTGCACTGAAGTTATGGAGGCACTACTTGTATGGAGTGCAGTTCGAGCTGTTTACAGACCACCAGACTCTGAAATATCTTTTCTCTCAGAAGGAACTCAACCAGAGACAGCGGAGGTGGATTGAGTTTATCAAGGACTACGAGTTCACGATTTAGTATCATCCGGGGAAGGCGAACATCGTAGCAGATGCTTTGAGTAGGAAGCGTCGACATCAGGTTGCGGCTTTGAGGTGCTCGTTACATCGAGACCTTCTCACCCTTAGCCAGTTCGATTTTAGACCTGAGGTTGGTGGAACCAGCGCATTCTTAGGAGCTGTGTTAGTGCAGCCATCTTGGAGTAACAGAGTTGTCAGAGCTCAGTTGGAGGATTCTTGGATTCAAATCTGTAAGGAGGAGATTTCCAAAGAGCCTAAGGCCGATTGGACCATTGGAGCAGATGGAGGTCTACGGATGAAGGGTAGATTGGTTATGCCAACTAGTGCAGAGCTGAAGAGGGAGTTATTCGATGAGGCACACCGTACTTGGTACACAGTACATCCAGGGACTACTAAGATGTGCAAGGACCTGAAGAGGCACTTTTGGTGGAGTGGTATGCGCAGGGAGATTGCAGAGTATGTGGCGAAGTGTTTTACCTGTTAGCAGGTGAAGATAGAGCATCAGAAACCAGCAGGAACACTTCAGTCTTTACCCATTCCAGAGTGGAAATGGGCGGATATTTCTATGGATTTCATTGTAGGGTTGCCGAAGTCGAAGAAGGGGAATGATTTGGTTTGGGTCATTGTAGACCGGTTGACGAAGTCAGCACATTTTATTCCTGTAAGGACTGCTTATACAGCTGAGGCATATGCGAGGATCTTCATTCGGGAGATAGTTCGACTTCACAGAGTTCCGGATACGATCGTGTCGGATCGAGGATCGGTTTTCACTTCGCATTTTTTGAGGAGTTTTCAGGACTCGTTTGGCAGCAAGCTATATTATAGCAGTGTATTCCACCCGCAGATAGATGGTCAGACGGAGAGGGTGAATCAAGTGTTGGAGGAGATGTTGTGAGCATGTATCGTTAACTTCTAAGGCAGCTGGGAGGATCATATTCCACTGATAGAATTCGCTTATAACAACAGTTATCAAGCGACGATCGGTATGGCTCCGTATGAGGCACTGTACGGGAGACCCTGTAGATCACCGATATGTTGGGCAGAGCCGGAGGATAGTTTGATGCTTGGACCAGAGCTTGTGAGGCAAACTACCGAGAAGGTAGCATTAATCAGGGAGCGGATTCTAGCCGTTCAGAGTCGGCAGAAGAGTTATACAGATAACAGGCGAAGACCCCTAGAGTTTCAGATTGGGGATTTGGTTATGCTAAAGGTATCGCCTATGAAAGGCGTACATCGATTTGGGAGGCGAGGAAAGCTTGCACCGAGATATATTGGACCTTTCCGGATTTTGGAGCGCATTGGAGCTGTGTCATACAGACTAGATCTTCCAGCTTCTATGTCTAGTATACACAATGTATTCTATATTTCTATGCTCAAGAAGCACTTGCATGATGAGGAGCGGCAACGAGTGTTGGATGCACCGGAGATTGAGCTTCGGGATGATTTGTCGACTATTGAGATTCCAGTGTCCATACTTGCTAGAGAAGACAAGAGACTCAGGAACAAGGTGATTCCATTGGTGAAAGTTCAATAGAACCGAAGTGGAGTTAAGAAAGCTTCTTGGGAGCGCGAGGAGGACATGCGACGCGACTCCCACACTTATTCGAGCAAGTAAACTAATTTAAGTATTTATGATGTGAATTCTTACGTGCATATTTATATATACATATATTGATGCTTATATTTAACACTAGAATGAGGGTATTTCCACTTAATTCTTAATCTTTCGGAACACAGGGTACATACATGGGGGTTCCTTGTTTGGATTTTTCGCCCGACGTACTAGTTCCGTTAGATTAGGAGTTGAGTAAGAATATTATCATTTTAGACCGTTAAGTATGAAAATCACTATATGCTTAACTAGCGTTTAATACTACGAGATGTGTATGTGTGCGGGTTGGATTAGACCCTTGTCGTGCTTTTCAGATATCATTATGAATTTTAGATGATTCTTGAATTTCGAGGACGAAATTCTTTTAAGGGGGGAAGAATGTAAGACCCCGTTGATTTTGATAATTTCATATATGTGAATATTGGTGAAACGTAATATTTAATATAAAATAATATATATTCATGGCATGGTTGTTCATGAAAACTAGTGTTTTGAGCTTATAAGGATGTGGATATGCTTCAGGTATGAGTTTGAGTTGCAAATTTGAAAATCGTGCACAAAAGATATCGAAGAATGCAGTTTTTAGTCCATGAGTCGACCCATAATATGTCATGAGTCGACTCATCAGGTTGAGTCGACCCATGACTGTCATGAGTCGACTCATGATATCGAGTCCTGTTGCCATTTAGTTTCTGCTGAGTCGACTCACGAATTATGAGTCGACCCATGACCCATGAGTCGACCCATAATAAGTCATGAGTCGACTCATCGTATTTTTCTGGCCTTTTTTAGTTCGGGTTTGTTGGATTTCGGTTCGGGTTTCATCCACTCATATATATTCTCCTCCACCCGAAAACACCACATTTTCATCAGCTAACCCTAGAGAAACCCTAGCCTCCTCTCCCCCTCAAAACCCTAGCTCGTTTTTGGGTATTCTTGGGCGATTTTTGGGGATTTTTAGCAGCTTTTTGTGGATTGTAGCGAAAGGGATTTCTCTTCATGACATCTGAGGTGAGTAACATCTCGCCCAATCCTTCTCCCATGTTTCTAATAGTTTACAAATGTTTTTCATGAGTTTTATTGAGCCTAAGACTTAATTTCAAGTATAAATCAATGTTCTTATTAGGGTGAATGCTAGAAATCATGTGTTTCAAATTTTAAATCCTCACCAACGAGTTTTTGAAGAAAACCTTGATCTGGAAATTTTTTTTAAGGAATAAAAATATGAGTTTTCTTTTTGATTTAATGCCCTTTTTCATGTTTAGGGGTTAATTGTTAGATTTAACACATAAGTAATTGTTTCTCACGCTAGATATGAATTTCTCTCTGTATCATAGTCTAGAATTGATAGCTATAGAGATGTAGATAAGTATAATGGAAGGATGGATCGAGTTGGCGAATTTAACTTGTGATATATGCAGATTTTAGCCTGTAAGTCGACTCACGACTCATCATGAGTCGACTCATCAGGGTGAGTCGACCCATGACTGTCATGAGTCGACTCACGAAGTCTGGATACATTGCCATAAGCATCTGTTGAGTCGACTCGTCAATATGCGAGTTGACCCATAAGTCATGAGTCGACTCATGACTGACGATGAGTCGACTCACGAAGTAATTTCCTGTTATCTCAAGTTTCTGCTGAGTTGACTCGTATCGGGTCATGAGTCGACACATGAGAAATGAGTCGACCCATAAATGAGCACGAGTCGACTCATCACAGTATTTCCTGTTTTGTTTGTGTTTCTGTTTAATCATCTGCTGTATACCTATATATATACATATATACAATGTATTTATATGTTCGAGGGTACTGTCTACTATTCTTGAACTTGGGGTGTTGCCTTATTTATCGGATATTAAATTGCAATGATCTTGATTTCACCTGTACATGTAAGATGACATTTGTGGCATAGGCTTAGATCAGCACAGCAGAGCATGTACAGGAATAGGATATGCATATCTTTCTATGCACAGTCCTCGTGTTGGACTATAATCCATTTCAAGTCCTCGTGTTGGGCTATACTCTATTAAAGTCCTCGTGTTGGACTATAATCCATTAGAGTCCTCGTGTTGGACTATAATCTATTTCAATCATGTTTTAGACTTTTGCTAAACCTTGAGCATGTTACTTAACCAATTTGGGTACACGACATATTGTATTAGGCTGGGGCATGATAGCTACCTAGGTTGTACATGACACCTATTGTAGCTTTGTCATGTTTACATTTTATCGGTAGAGATGGGTATGTTTTCTTTTCTTTATTGTTTCTTGTGACCAACCTCGGGTTTAGTATTTAGGGATCTACAATTTGAGATACAGGGTATATACATGAGGGTTTCCTTGTTTGGATTATTTTGCTCGACGTACCTATGCTTGTGTTGTATTTCCTAAGTACTAAAACCCATTAATGTTTGTGTAAATGATTTATATCATTATGTATTACTATATTTTTATATACAACGAGCCCTATCCCTTGGGGTTGGTTGTGATGTTGCTCGCTAGCGCTTTGATGCTCGTTGTCCCTCCACCTTTCAGGTAACGAGCATGGAGCCCAGAGAGTCGCAGGTTGAGGGCGATCCTTATTAGCTCCTATTTATCTTTTTTTTAGATGTATTTCATTTTGTACTCTACTTGAGTCATTTTTAGACTTGAGAGGTTTATATTCTAGAGTTGTAAAGGCTGCGTGCCTTATTTCCTGTATTAGACATTATGTACTTTGAGACATGTTGAGGTCTCTAGATCTTTATTATTCATTTAAGACTTTGACTATGTATTTCAGCTTATTTGATTAATGAGATGTATTAATTTGAGTTCTATCATTTCATCAAGTATTTGTTGTAAAATCTTTTACTTGCTTTGTACCTACACCTGTTGTTGATTCCACTAGAGAGATAATAATTATGATGGTGAAACATGTTATTGGACGGTGTGGTGCATGGCAGGTTTAACATTCCTGGTTTCACCTCGAACTGCAGCCTTGTGTGAACCCAGGGGCGTCACACCTTCATAACTGGTGGTCATCTATAAGATCTCACACAGTAAGGTAGCAAGGATCCATCCCTCGACCTCCTTATATCTAGTCCAAGCACACGTCATATAGCAGCATGCTATTGTATCACTTCCCTCTCCCTAAGAGCATACATACATCATTATATGAGTATCGTACACAACAAAATTCAATCACCTTATGATGAATTTGTCTGACCATACGGCCTAACGATATACATGGGATCTCCTAACAAGCCCGCACTCCGTGCGCCAAGTCAGGCCTCTAGTCTAGCTGTTAGTAAATAGTTAAAGTGAATGTAGGGTTTTGCAATTTAGTCTCTTCAATATATAAGTATATAACAACCTCATCTTGACCCAGTCAAGGTGATCAATAAAGTTCTCTCACCATTGTTATAACCAATAATACAACAGTGTTGTTATTGCTTCAAGGTAAGTGACATCCAATACTCGACCTTATGTTCGGTGACTGTCACAACTCCTAAGGGGATCTCTTGTGAGATGAGAACTCATACCTGCTGATGTAACTTTGTAATGTTGCAACCAGTATCCTTTATACCTTGTACAGGTCATATACAAATATACTCCATGGAAAATTATCTAGCAATAGTAAGAGATTAGTAATCTCAGATATGCTAATATAGAAAAGAATTAAAATAAATACAATATCTTATAAAGACGTCATCTATAATATCCTAAGTGTCTAAGGTGTCAAGTAATAAAAGTTTGTCATTAAAGATGTAGCCTCCAAGACTCAAGTGTATTGCACTAGCCACTCCTCGGTTATTCCCTTTATCAGTAGATCCTCAATCATCTTACTAGTAGAGTTACACATAACATGACCTCTTTTTCTCTTAGCTCTCAATGAAATGGTGTTTGATCTAAATTTTATTCTATTTTATAAACTAGTTTTGGTCTTTCGAATAACCAACAGTTTGTTGGCCTTCTTCTTTTGATGATGTTTAGCAAACAATTTACATCTAATGTTGTTTGTCTAGTGTTCGTGTTTTTACATTTATTCTAGGCAAAAAACGAGTTGGAGGATGGATGGAATCGAGCATTCACGATTATATCAAATGGAGGTTGGAGGAATTGTGGAGTGAAGCCTACACAGTTCAAAGTTAAAGATTCAAGTTCAAGCTTCATCCGCAAGTGTACCAAGTCAAGCTTATTGAAGATCAAGATTGCCTGGGTAACATATAGTTTAGGTGTTATATTATGTGTGTTGGTACTTTAAGCTCAATATAATATACACACACATTTTAGTTTTGGTTTCTATGTATATATAGCTTTATATATACATATATGTTTTTGGTTTCTATGTATATATATGATTACATATATACATACATGTTCTTGAGTTTTCATATTTATCATTGTGTTTTGGTTTAACTACATAGATATGAAAAAACAAACAAAATTATTCACATTTTCATTTGTTTCATATTCTATTGTATTTTAGAATTTATTGCATAGAATATGAAATTTTGAGAAAATATTGTTTTCTTGGTTTATAGACTTAAAAATAATCATATACATATTTTATTAAGTCTATAAAATCATTTTGTAAAGTTTCAAAACACGATTTAGCTAAAATATCAAAACTCATGTGTTTACATTTTCATGTTTTGGACTATTTTATAAAATGATGATATTTTTCATTTGGGAGGTCCTTTTTAAAAACTAGTTTTTGTAGCATGTGTATTATCATGACTACAATCATTTTTTAAAGTTTTATATTTTTCTGAATTTATATGATATTTTTAAACAGAGTTTTAAAGTCAGAAAAAAAGTTTTCAAACCTAAAATTTCATATGCTAGTTTGCGGTCGACCGCCTTGAGTCCAGAGACTCAATAAGTTTTTTGGATGGCTCGCGGTCGACCGGATGAAGTCCAGAGAGTTTTACGGTCGACCGTCACGGTCGACCGGATGTTTTTCCAGAGTCTAGTTTTACCTTTTTGTTGCTCGCGATCGACCGTGAGTTTTCCACTGTCGACCGTCGATCGCCCAATGGCTATTTTTGGTACAGAATCAGATTTCTGTTTCTTTGGGGTTTTTGGTCTTTAGTTTGGAGTTTTTGTTATTGGTTTCTCTTCCTATATAAATCCCTCAAACCCCTTCTACCAGAGGTAACCTTATGGAAAGTTTTAAAGAAGTTTAAAAGAGTTTTAACAAGGGTTTTAGTTAGGTTTAAAGTTTGTTTGGTTTGTGAAGATTGTTTTACAAGTGGAGAAGATCATCTACATTGATTGAGCCTCATTTTAATCCACCTCTCAATCTTGTTTTTCAGAGAAGAATTTCTAAACTCTATTTAGCTTTACATTTTGTATCGTTTGATTATCATTCTATTAAGCTAGTATTTATATTTGAGTTTAGTTTGATTTGATTTGATTTCGCTCATTGTTTACACACACCCACTTAAGCTTATTGTATTTCCATACATAGTATATTTGGGTTGGTGAGAGTTGTAACAATTGAGTATGAGCTTTAATTAAGTTCTCTCCTTGTATTAGAGAACAAATCATTTGTTGTTATTGTGAGGTGTGGAGTGTAGACGTTGATCGGTGAATGTTAAAAACCGACATTTTGAGTGTTTATGAACGTTGATCGGTGAGCGTTGAAAACTAACATTGTGAGGTGTAAACATTATTCGGGTGAGCGTAGAAAACCCGGTTGTGTTAGTGGATTTTTCTCCTGGAGTGGGAAGCATAGACGTAGGACGAAAGGTCCGAACTTCGTGATCATATCGTGTGTTTGAGTTTTTTTTGGCGCACTTACTCTTATGTTTATGTTTCTTGTCGCCATTATCTATTGCTCATTATTTATATCATCTACTATCTTGTTTATTTTGTTTACCCTTGTGTATATCACTTATCCTAGC